>JAABOM020078678.1:0-32877 GCA_011800125.2 Solanum clarkiae | reverse complement strand
TCAATGGATTCAATATTATATAATAGCACAATTCCCTACACATACTAATATGGTAATGAATAAAGGAAGTTAAGGAATGTGGTAATGGGGCATGTGACGTGTAGCCCCATTAAATTAAAATCATATGAAGATTTTGGTAGTTTTCTTTCCATGAAAAATTGATACATAAGAATTGTGAATTTGTTTTAGATCTAAAATAATATATAAGAAGTGGCAAGTAAGGACCTAAAAGTGAAATCTTTCTCTCTGACTAATTTTTCTACCAATGATATGTTGCCCATTGTGTATGTGTGTCAGGAGAAAAAGAGATAAACACTAATATAGCGAATTGAGTCCCTTGGTTATATTAGTGAATGTTTAACATAATTAAGTGTATTATATGGACAATGAAGGGATAAGTAGTAACTTATGTTTTTAAGGAACAAGTAGCAGTAGCCATTAGTAGTTTTTTAAGTTAATATGTAGTTTCCGTATGTCATTATTATAATATTTTTTTCTGTTATATATATATATATGTATATATAATTTTGTTGGGTTATCATGTTATGAATCAAGTCATGTTATATTAAGATTGGTAATAAATAATAGGTGTATTGTCTTATATAAATATCATTACAATTATATTATTTGAAGAATTTAAGATTTTATCCTAGACCTGAGATTTTGAAAATTAATAACGAAATTGGTTGATCCTTGGGTTTAGGTTAGACATATAATAATATGGGTATTGTGAGTTTTGAAATTTTATGGTGATAATTTATTTGACTAGATCGGGGTGCTACAGATTCCATTCTAAAGGGAAATGCTCAAGTGCTTAATTGATAGTAATTCGAATAAGGCAAATGGACTTTCAAAACTTTGTAATCGCATAGAATTCTCAAATTATCCTTTCTCCTATGTGTGATACTTGAAATATTTTAATATTATAAGAAATGAGGTGACTAAAAATGTAAATGCGAGTTGGTATATTATTATCGTATTTGGATTAAAAAGTGTGGTTAAGTGATGAGAATTTTATATTTTTGATATATATTGTTGTGGTTGGTAATTATGAGTGGATTTGTTTATAGGATTCATAACATGTTCATTCATTCCATAAAATGCATATTTGTATTGATTCTGGATATTGATATAAGTGAGATGAAAAATATTGGGACCGAGGTCTTTATCGGTCGAGATATGATGCCGAGGTCTTTGAAGAGAAATTACGATATTGAAAACTTTATGATGATATTGTGATGCTGAGGTCTTTGCCGGCAAATTTATGATGATATTATAATGCCGAGGTCTTTGCCGATGAATTTATGATAATATTGTGATGCCGAGGTCTTTGCCGGCAATGATCTGGTATTGAAATATTTTTCAGTGATGTTATGTTGCTGAGGTATTTGTCGGCGATTATTGCATAAGCATTGTGTTTCATCCTTGTATATTATTCTATAGCATAATGTCATTCTTATGATTGATTGTGCTATCATTTTTAGCTTATGATTTGAAATTGTTATATGGTGAAACACCATCTTTATTACGTATTATGTATTGTTGTGCTGGACTAACTTTCTGTGCAGGTTGTAATCATGGAGATCAATTGAGATAAAAGGAGTTTGTGTATTCTATTAGACTTTATTTTGTTAGTTGACTTGCTGGGTACCGCGTTGTATTTGGTACTCATCCCTTGTTTTTACGCTTGTGTAGGTTGTGAACCCGAAGAGCGAATAATATTTTCTATGATCATCCGAGGCTTCCCAGGAGACATAGAGAAGTAGTTGTTGTCGTCTGGCTGGCTCTCTTGTTCCTATTTCTTCTGTTTTTGTTCTATTCGAGAAGAAGGATAGTTTGGACTTGTATTTCTTTGATTTTCTGCATTGCTAGTGGCTTGTACATGTGACAACCAATCCTTGGGTGGTATTTAAGTTTATGGAAATTTTCAGCTTTAGTTATCTACTCTATTTAATTACTTCCGCGCATTATGTTTATTATCCCTTTGAGTTAAGCTTGACTCGTTCTACTGGATTGAACAAGTGCCATCATGCCCATTTTTAGGTCTTGACAGTTGGTATCAGAGCTCTAGGTTCATAGGTCTCACGTTTGTACAAGCCAAAGTCTAAATAGAGTCTTGAGGATTGGTATGGAAACGTCAGTACTTATCTTTGAGAGGCTATGAAGACTGTTAGGAAACTTCTTTTTATTCATTCTCTCTTATCTTGCGTGATTATCTTTGTTAGTACTAAGTGGTGCCCATGTTCTCTTGACAGATGGCAAGGATTAGAGCTACTATTACTGCTAGTAGAGGTGAGGCTACTCCCGAGACTGTTGTTGAGACCGCAGTTAGAGGTACGGGGACGGATCAAGCTAGGGGCCTAACTCGAGGAATGATGTCAGTGAGAGGACCTACCCGAGGAGCAGTACCAGTTAGAGGGCAGGATAAAGAGGCTTCTCCAGAGCCACAAATAGAGGTTAATGAGGATTAGGCCCTTCCAGAGCCCACACCTGCACCTTTACTTCAGGATACCCTGTTAAAGATGATGGGTATCTTGAAAACCTCACTCAGGAGGGTGGTATGATAGGCATGCAGAGAATTTCCCAACCGCGAGTAAAAGAAAAGACTTCAGGACAACATCAGGGTGTAGTTCATCAGGATTAGGTGTGTCAGGCCCCTTTGATTCCTGCACCAGCTATTGGGGAACAAACCGCTCCAGAGGCGATTCTAGCAACAAATGATCAACTTAGTTACGAAAGATTTCAAAAAGATGAGACCACCTGAATTTCAAGGAAGTAAGAAAGAGGATGCTCATGAATTTCTGACTTTGTGCTATGAGATGCTAGATGCAGTGGGGTTAGTTGATCAACATGGTGTCCGTTTTGTGGCACTTCTAGCAACATGGTGTCCGCTCCAGAGGCGATTCTAGCAACAAATGACCAACTTAGTTACAAAAGATTTCAAAAAGACGAGACCACCTGAATTTGAAGGAAGTAAGAACGAGGATGCTCATGAATTTCTGACTTTGTGCTATGAGATGCTAGATGCAGTGGGGTTAGTTGATCAACATGGTGTCTGTTTTGTGGCACTTCAGCTCCGTGGACCAGCCAAGGAGTGGTGAAGGACTTATGTGGCATCTAGACCAGGAAGATCCCTTCTAGTAGATTAGGGTGTGTTCTGTAGTGCTTTTAAGGAGCACTTCATTCCTTGGAGTGTGCCAGAAGAGAGCGGATTGAGGTTTGAGGACTTAAGGCAGGAAGGTATGACTATTACTAAGCATGAAGCCCGTTTTTGTCAGTTATCCTAACATGCCTTAGCTATGATCCCAAATGAGGGGGAGAGAGTCCGTAGATTTGTGAGGGGTTTGAACTTCTCGATTAGATCCTATGTATTCAGAGCATCTTGTGAGAGGGCTTCTTTTCAATCTATTGTGAGCACTACCAAGGAGGTAGAGTTGTTGGTTCGAGAAGAGTTCGGAGACCCTAAGAGGGCTCGTATTATGGGTCAATTTTCTGGTACTTCATCAAGAGGTAGAGGTTCGCATAGGAGTGGTGGATCTTTTAGGAGACATGGTCTGGTGCATGCCTCTATGCCAGCAGCTGAGGGTGGACAGATGTCTCGAGGGTCCCATAGTTCCACCCATGGTGGCCATGGTAGTTCTTTTGGTGGAAAACAGTCTTTTACACCAAGATCTTGTTTTGGTTGAGAGGATCAAGGACATTTGATTTTGAAATGTCCCTTTCTGACTCACTCGAGTCCTCATCACACGAATTCGGAAGCTCTAGTTAGAGATTCGGCTCCATCGACTAGGGGTCGGGGCAGGGGTCAAACTGCTAGAGGTGGTAGGACTCCAGATAGTGGTACTTTGGTTCCATATGGTGGAGATCAAGGTGTAGCTTAGACCAAGGGTGGAAAAGGAGCTCAGTGTTATGCGTTTCCTTGAAGACCCGAGGCAGAGGCCTCAGACGCAGTTATTACAGGTATTGTTCCATTCTGTCATCAGCCTGCATCTGTGTTATTTGATCCCAGGTCTACCTACTCTTCTGTGTCTACATACTTTTCATCTAGGTTTGACTTATTGTGTGATCAGATGTCAGTGCCCGTGTATGTTTCTACACCAGTAGGTAAACCTTTAGTAGTGGATGGAGTGTATCGATCCTGTCTTGTTTCTTTGGTTGGGTATGATACTTAGGTAGATATGATTATTTTGAAAATTGTGGACTTTGATGTTATCTTAAGGATGGATTGACTTTCTCCTTATCATGCTATCCTTGACTGCTATGCAAAAACTGTGACCTTAGCCATGCCCGGTGTACAAAGATTGAATGGAAGGGTGATAGTGGTTCTTATCCTAGCAAAGTTATCTCCTACATTCATGTCCAGAAATTGATTGATAAGGGGTTTTTGTCTTACTCAGCTTTCATTCGATTCGAGACACTAGTATTAAACCACCTTCTATAGAGTCTATCCTTGTGGTTCAGGAGTTTGTCGATGTGTTTCCCACTCACCTTACAGGTATCCCACCTAATAGAAGATATTGACTTTCCTATTAGCCTAGATCCAGGCACTAAGCCCATCTCCATTCTTCCGTATAGAATGGCTCCAGCTGAATTGAAAGAATCGATGGAGCAACTCCAAGACTTGTTAAGAAAAGGATTTATTCACTCTAATGTGTTACCTTGGGATGCCCCAGTCTTGTTTGTGAAAAAGAAAGATGGGTCTATGAGGATGTGTATAGATATCTTTTCTCCTACATGTGATACTTGAAATATTTTAATATTATAAGAAATGAGGTGATTAAAATGTAAATGTGAGTTGGTGTGTTATTACGGTATTTGAATTGAAAAGTACGGTTAAGTGATGAAAATTCTATATTTTTGATATATATATTGTTGTGGTTGGTAATTATTAGTGGATTTATGTGTGGGATTCATAACATGTTCATTCATTCCATGACATGCATATTTGCATTGATTCCGGATATTGATATAAGTGAGATGGAAAATATTGGGACCGAGGTCTTTACTGGTAGAGATATGATGCCAAGGTCTTTGCCAGCGAAATTACGATGTTGAAAACTTTATGATGATATTGCAATGCCAAGGTCTTTGCCGGTAAATTTATGATGATATTGTACTGCCTAGGTCTTTGCAGCGAATTTATGATGATATTTTGATGCCGAGGTTTTTGCCAGCGATGATGTGATATTGAGATATTTTTTAGTAATGTTATGATGCCGAGGTCTTTGCCGGCGATTATTGCATAAGCATCGCATTTCATCCTTGCATATTATTTCATAGCATGATGTCATTCTTGTGATTGGTTGTGCTATCATTTTTAGCTTGTGCTTTGGAATTGTGATATGGTGAAACACCGTCTTTATTATGTATTATGTATTGTTGGGATGGACTAACTCTCTGTGCAGGTTGTAGTCGTAGAGATCGATTGAGAAGAAATGAGTTAATGTATTTTATTAGACTTACTTTGTCTTGTTAGTTGACTTATTAGATACCGCGTCGTATTTGGTACTCACCCCTTGTTCTACACTTGTGTAGGTTGTGAACCCGGACAGTGAATAGTATTTTTCGTGGTCATCCGAGGCTTCCCAGGAGACGTAGAGAGGAAGTTGTTGCCATCTAGCTGGCTCTCTTGTTCCTATTTCTTCTGTGCTTGTTCTATTCGAGAAGAAGTACGGTTTGGACTTGTATTTCTTTAATTTTCTGTATTGCTAGTGGCTTGTACTCGTGACAACCAATACTTGGATGGTATTTAAATTTATGGAAATTTTCAACTTTAGTTATCTACTCTATTTAATTACTTCCGCGTGTTATGTTTATTATCCCTTTGAGTTAAGGCTGACTTGTTCTGGTGCGATTGAGCAAGTGCCATCACGCCTATTTTTGGGTTGTCACATTTTATGTATCTAAACTACTTTTGCATTTATAAACTATGATACAATAGAGTTATATTTTCCTTACATGATGTCTCCCTAATTGAATTATTTCTTCTGCTGTTAAGTTAATGTGACAATGAGGCCAAGTGGTTCTTTTGGGGAATCAACAATGGATCTTCAAGTGTTGGCCGCGCCAAGGGTACCCTCCTAGGGCGTGACAAAGGATTACAAATCGAGAATCAACACACAGACATACCAAAAGATGAACTGAAAATAGAGAGTAAGGATAAAGAAAATTTAGAGTGTTTTATGAAGAGGGGATTGGTAAAAATAATGAACACCATAAATAGGAGCAGTAGTCTTTACACTTATTTACAGTCATTTTTGTCCATCTATTGTGTTTTATTCTTCTTATTGCCTATAAGAGCATGCACTAGCATGAGTTCAATATATTTTATCTTTCTCAATTTATATGACGTTAATAGATTTTTATTTTAAAATTTAAAATTGTTACTTATTTCCACTTATAGTACATTTTATGTGATTTTTAAATAATATATATTATTTATTTTATTTTAATTTATGTTGCATATATAAAATATTGTGATTTAATTCGAATTTTTATTTACATAAAAAAATATTTTAAATTGTTAATAGCTGAAACAAGTGAAGAAATGATTTATTAGGGATAATATTATAAAATTAAGTAGTTAAAACAGACATATTAATAGTCAGCTGCCTCTAAGGGAAAAATAATTTATTTGGGGGTAATATTGTAAATTCATAGCTGAAGCAATTGAAGAAATAATAATTAACATAAATGATATTGCACATTTAAAATTTTGATACTCAATCAAATTTTTATTTATTTTTTAAATATTTTAAATTGCTCATAGCTGAATCAGCTGAAAAAATTATTTGTTAAGAGTAATATTGTAAAATCAAGCAGCTAAAACAGATATGTCAATCGCCAGCTGCCTTTAAGAAAAAAATTTATTAGAGGTAATATTGTAAATTTAGAGATAATTAACAGAAATGACATAATAAAATCAAACAGTTGAACCAGACACGTCAATCAACACCTACTTGCTTAAGGGGTAATACTATAAATTAACTTATAAGTAGTAATTGAATCATAATTGAACTAGCCAAAGAAATAATTAATAAAAATAATAGAGTAAAATCAAGCAGTTGAAGAAAGCATGTCAATTGGTAGCTGTCTGCTTAAGTTAGCATGTCGACCACCAGTTGCTTGCTTTAAGAATCTTCTATGAATCAAGTAACTAAAGCAGGCAAGTCAATTGACAGATACATTAATGAAAACATAGTTTATTAGGGATAATATTTTAAATTCAAAAAAATAATAATAGAAACAACATAGTGAAATATAATAGTTGAATCAAACACATTAATCGACAACTACCTGTTTAAGAGGTAATACTGTAAATTAATTTATAGGCAGTAATAGAATCATAATTGAAGTATCCAAAAGAAATAATTAATAAAAATATAGTAAAATCAAGCAGTTGAAACACGCATGTGGATTGAAGCAGATACGTCAGCCATAAGTTGTTTTCTTTAAGGCTCTTCTATATAGTAGAAACTAGTTATAAGAATCGTGCTTGCACGAACTCAATATATATTAATTTTTTATCTCAGTTTATGCAATACTAATAGATTTTTTTTTATATTTTTAAAGTTTTTAAATTATTAATTATTACGACTTATAGTATATTTATGTTAATTTTAAATAATATATGTTACTTATCTTATTCGAATTTATGTTTCACATATAAAATTTTGAGAGTCAATCAAAATTTTTCTCTATTTTTAAAAAGTATTTTAAATTATTATTTATTGTAATTTATGATATGTTTTATATAAATTTTAAATAATATACGTTACACTAGTTGTCCTCATTTATGTGCATGACACTGATAAAATTCAAGAACCAAAACTTTAAATTAACAATTATCGTGACCTATAGTACTTTTTACATCATTTCAAATAATATACATATTTTTTTTTATTTACTAATGCTATATTTTTTTTTAAAAGTACTTCTTTGACATAAATATAATCATTCAAATATATTAAAGTAATTATTTCATTTTATCTCTCCAGTTTAAAAAAAAATATTTTTATCCTAATTTCAGTATTTACTTGAGTTAAAATAATTGATCGAGGTGATTGTTACTCGAGGGCCAATCTCCGTTCGGCCTAACCGATTTAATACTTAATTAATTTAAGTATTAACCAAATTCTAAAATTTGAAACAGTCGCCACCTAATTTTAAGGATAATTAGGAAACCAATAAATATTTAAAAAGACCTAACATAAAAAATCTTTTAAAAATACCCAAAGAAAGATTCGGGTTCAATTTGCACTTTGAGGAGAACTTAATCACTCAAAATGAGCGCTAACGTGCGGTTGACCGACGATTAGGAAATTGACTAACTTTTTAAAGATTTAATTGACTTTAAAAAAGTTGACTAGTTTAAAGGTTGACTAATTTTGAAAGAATTGGCTAAATTTGAAAAGCTTGACTAAATTTGAAAGTGTTGACTAAATTTGGAAAATTGTCTAAGTTCGCAAAATATTTGATTTAATTTGAATGAATTGACTAAGTTGAAAATAGACTTAACCCTTAAACTATTTTGCAAAAGGGTTCTTCTTAAAATAAATTGTTGAAATAATTTTAACTCTAAGAAAAATCATTAAACTTGCAAATAAACACAGATGAAGACAATATTGGGGAAACAATTAGATTAATAACAAATAATACAAACAAAATTTTAAAGTTAGTATCAAAATAACAAGTATCATTCAAAATATATAATAGATGGGGAATAAAAATCAATTTGGGCTTTGGCAGGCCCAATTCATCAACATGCCCTAATTTCTAAGTTTTTGGCCTGCCAAGCCCATTAAAATTTTTCCAACTACTACTCCTGCTAAATGGGCCTGTGGGCCATATCCTGTGATATACATTTAGTGTATAAGCTGTATATATCAGTGTATATAGTGCAATTCTTGCTTCCCAAGACTTGTGTAACGGCTTCTTTTCCAAATGAAAGGGCTAACTCGATGAGAAAATGACTCTACATGCAGGATGGAGTTTAAAATGAACTCGGACGAGATTTAAATGCACCAAAGAGATGAAGGAAATATAAGGTGCAAACCTTTAAATTTAATCAAGCAAGCTTAACAACTCATACAGAAAATAGTGCCAAGATATTGTATCGAAATCTTGAATCTAAGTGAAGATAGGAATTTAAACAAATATAATGGAAGCACAGGTTCAGTTTATTAAGGAAAATGCATGACTAACTTACATAAAGTGCGTTGGAGTGGTGACAAAACATGCGAAATTGCTTCATAGTTTTTGCAATTTCTTTCCTTATATCCAACTTGGCCATCTCCTCCTTGGCCTTCCATTCTTTCTCCTTCTCCTCATAATGGTCAACCTCGGAGTATGTGGAGTGAGGAATTTGTGGATTGATAAGGATTGAGACATAGAAGAGGATTTTAGGAGGCACAATTTGGGTGGAAAATGGGTTGTATTGGTCCGAGGCTTGGCTTTTAGGAAGGATTATCTGGGGGTGGGTAGCGTGGGCAATTTGAGAGGAGCTGCAGGCTTGGGCAATATTTGGATTTTGGAGAGGGGGTGGTGCTTGGGGAAAAATATTAGAAGGTCCTGCATCGAGGGTAGTTAAGTCGATGACAGGCAAAGCTTGAACAGGGGTAATTGGTGGATTTGTTGAGATAGGGGTAGGTTCATTAGATAGATTGGGAGAAGGAAAAAATGAAATGGAATCCTCCCATCATCTGGACCAAAAAGACTAGTAGTGATGGCCAAATTTTCTTACTTCTGAGTCTTCTTCATTTCCATCTTCATGTCAACAATCTGTTGCATCAGTTGTGCAATCAATTTTTTCTGTTGGCGATAATGGGATATATCACAGTGATCTCAGTCAGGCTTGCATCATCATTGTTGTCTGTCATTTTTCCTTTCCACTGGTTTTGGTCAGGGGAGGGATCTTTATGGGCTTTGAATCTAGTGAAATAAGGATGATCGGCTAGCTTTATCAACACAGATCAATTCTAAATTACCTGTAAGAAAAAAAAACTACTCAAAAGCAAGCATGTTAGTTTCTTCAGATTAATAGGTAATGTAAGATAACACACATATATTAATAAGCACGCAATTATTGTTTTATTGGAGAGTAAACTAGCCCACGGATATGCGAGATATGATAAATAGGCAGGATTTCACCTATATGATTTTAGAAATAGTGGATTAGGAAGATTGATTTGCGCCAAATCAAGTCTTCTTGTATTGTTGATAATGTAGATAGGGGGAAAAATAAGATTTTGGAAAGATAGGAGCCGGGCCTAAAAGGCTGCCTACGTATTTTACAAATGACAAATCAGGCCCTAGTAGTTTGAGAATACAAGGAATAGCTTTGGGTTTAAATAGATTTCATTACACGAAAGGTGAAAAATACGGGATAGTAATATTGTTAAAACATAAAATGTCTCTGCTGAGACTTTTTCTGTCGATTTTCCTTCTTCATGCTTGATTTGAATCATTCTTTTGACGGGATGTCACCCTCAACTTCCTTGGCCTCTTTGCTTGGCCCTAGGGGGGCACAATGAGGATTCTTTTGCTTCAGCCTGACTATCTCCGCTAGGGTGGCCTCGAGCACCGCCTCCATTTATGAGTCTTGAGCTATGATGTTCTCAAGATATCCCTCCAAAGTAAATGAATATTCTTCGAGTATTTAACTTGCCTTACTCAGGCTTGGCGTTTTATCCTCGGCATTTCTGATTTCTTCATCGGCCTCAGCTATTTTAGCAAGTATCGTCTTGATAGCCTGATTCACTTCTCCATCTTCCGGGTCCTCTTAGGTGACCTTGCCTAATATTCTTATCAATATGCCTTCGACATTCTTAACATTTTGGCTTTTTTCCATTCTGACTGCAAATCCAACCTTCCTGAGATGGAAGAATGAAAGTTTAAAAGTGAGTTAAGGAATTCGGACTTTGTTGAGAAACTTGGGATTCGAAGAATCATTTAGTCGCATATTTGATAGTGAGTGAGATTTATGCCTAGGTGACTCTAGAAAAATTTTAAAAAGGAGTGGGCTAGAATTTTATTCCAAATAAAACAACATAATCATACAAAACAGTTATAACAAATAGCATAGAAACAGGCATTGTGTTAAATGCAGGTGGCCCTTTTATGCTAAGGGTAGGCCTATCGAATTGAAGGATGTGTATTAATTTTAAAGGCAATTCATTATCCCCAACATACTCTCTTTTGCAAAATAAAATGATTACAAGATATATTGAAAAAATATATCAAAAGAACTTACAAAACATAAAGATACATACCCAAACTTTAAAAAGAAGAAAGTATAGAAATAAAAGCAATCCCACGCAGGGGACAATAAAAGACTTTAAACTACTTCGGCTCTCTCGCTGACCCTTGCCCTTTTAGATGTCTCAACCTCCCGCCACATGAAGTATCTGTCTTCCCACAAATAGTCCCTTGCCAACTGAGCCCTCTCTTCGTGACTGGCTTCCCCCATAGTTTGAATTTGTTGTTCCATGCGGTCATCCAGCCCCATTATGCATTGTCTTGCTCTACTGAGCTCCTGCCCAAGTTGTTCTATAACCTTACCATCCTCCAAGTGTCGACGCTGATGGGCCAAATGATTTTCCTGATACTTTTCTTGGAGTCGATGAAGTAAGACTTGACTTTCAGCTTCAACATCCTTGATATAACAGGTTACATTCGAGCCAGGCTTGATTGTTCCTGCAAGATTCTTTTTCGTACCACTACACTCGGCATTAAACCTGTTGGGAATCTTATCTCCTTCCACACTCTGATTTTTCCATTCTGTGAATCATCATCCTAGCGAAAGATACCTGACCGTCTTTGTAGTCTGTAGTGAATTTCTTCATATCCCCTGTCTGAGAAACGGCTTGCTTATAACCTAACTGCCTGAGAACTCGACCGGGAGCATATGGTCGGGTGCCCCTAAGTCTGGCAAATACCAAGAAAGGAAGTTCCTTACTTCGAATTATGGTGTTACTCATAGCAACATCATCAATGAACCACTGTACATCTTCTTCTCGCTACCCACTCAATATTGGCATCCAGAACTGTTGTTCATCCCTGCTTTGAAGTGATTGAGGTGTAACCACCAACTGTCAGAAATGAATTCATAATTTCGACATTTTGGATCCGCTTCAGTGGGGTTATGGCTTTGAGTAAATGCTTCATCATCAACCACTAAAGTATCAAGTTGCAACCTCGAAAGAATCAACTCCTATTCTGGCATTTATCCAAAGCCCTATAAATATCAGCAAGGATCATAGGTGCTAAGGTGTAATACTTGGTCGACGTTCCATATTTAACCCCATTGAAGATGGCATGAGTAACCATTACCACGTTCGGATGAATGGCGTGCCCCAGATTTTGGGGAAAAACTATGGTCCCAAACAAGCATACCGCGAAAACAAAAGGCCGCTTTTCTTCCCAAGCCTGTTTAGAAGTAAATTCCCCTTTAAACTTTTCGTAGCCATTAGCGCATCCGAATCGGTAGTACAACTTTCGGAGTGGGATGTTGGTCCTTTGAGCCGACTTATCCATTTGACATCAATTGATGAGAGTGCTTCCTTAATACTCCTTTGGACCCCACACCTTGGGAATTAAAATGTTGTCATCTGGCTTAGACTTTCTCTTGTTGCACATGCCTACACTCTCGTAACTCGCCAACACTTCTTTTAGAGAAGGAGTTAATTCAACATCTCCAAAATGAAATCATGACAACCATTGAACGCCTTACAAACCAATAAATTGCCACTTATTCTGAAAAAGGGTTAAGCATTTGAAAATCCAGCTGCGGGTTCGCAAAACCATACTCTCAAATACAAAGATATAATAGAAAGTGCTATGACATGCAAATGACAGTTAATAACAAAATTTAAAAAAATAAAACAAATAAGGAATAAAAGGCACTTATTAATTGCATTCCGAATAAATAGTTAATCAAACAAATCCTAATCTAATGGTTAGAATCTAATCTAATCACTAGAGTCGTCATTTTTGTTAATTCGAAAAATGACTTCTGATTTTTTAAATTTTGGTTTAATACTTAATTAATTTAAGTATTAACCAAATTCCAAAATTTGGAAGAGTCGCCACTTAATTTTAAGGATAATTAGGAAACCAATAAACATTTTAAAAGACCTAACAGAAAAATCTTTCAAAAATACCCAAAGAAGGTTTCGGGTTCAATTTCCACTTTCAGAAGAACTTAATCACTCAAAATGGCTGTTATCTGCGGTTGATCGACAATTAGAAAATTGACTAATTTTTTAAAAATTTAACCGACTTTAAAAAAGTTGACTAGTTTAAAGGTTGACTAATTTTGAAAGAATTAGCTAAATTTGAAAGACTTGACTAAATTTGAAATGGTTGACTAAATTCGAAAGAATTGTCTAAGTTCAAAAAATATTTGATTTAATTTGAATGAATTGACTAAGTTGAAAATGAACTTAATCCTTAAACTATTTTGCAAAAGGGCTCTTCCTAAAATAAATTGTTGAAATAATTTTAACTCTAAGAAAAATCATTAAGCTTGCAAAAACACACAAATGCAGACAATATTAGGGAAATAATTAAATTAATAACAAATAATACAAACAAACTTTTAAATTTAGTATCAAAATAACAAGTATCATTCAAAATATACAATAGATAGGGAATAAAAATCAACTTGGGCTTTGGCAGGCCCAATTCATCAACCTTTCCTAATTTCTAAGTTTTGGGCCTGCCAAGCCCATTAAAATTTTCCCAACCACTGCTCCTGCTAAATGGGCCTGTGGCCCATATCATGTGATATACACTTAGTGTATAAGCTGTGTATATCAGTGTATACAGTGCAATTCTTGCTTCCGAAGACTTGTGTAACGACTTCTTTTCCAAATAAAAGGGCTAACTCGATGAGGAAATGGCTCTACATGCAGGGTGGAGTTTAAAATGAACTCGGATGAGATTTACATGCACCAAAGAGATGAAGGAAATATAAGGTGCAAACCTTTAAATTTAATCAAGCAAGCTTAACAACTCACATAGAAAATAGTGCCAAGATATTGTATCAAAATCTTGAATCCAAGTAAAGATAGGAATTCAAACAAATATAATGGAAGCATAGGTTTAGTTTATCAAGGAAAATGCATGACTAATCTACATAAAATGCATTGGAGTGATGACAAAACATGGTCTCTGAATTATAACAAAATTAACAACATGACTGACAATAAGTATAGATTCAACAAGGTGCAGCGGTAGCAAATTAATTAAATTTCAAGCTACAAGCAAGTTGGAAAAATAAAATAAAATGAAATAGTAAAGAAAAATGAAGTGAAAGTTTGAATATTAAATGATAGAAAAATTTCACTGTTTGATGAAACTATTATATCATACTAACTCAAGAATCCATAGTTCACTGTAAAAGAGATTTGACAGGGGAATGAATTGCCAAAACACTTATAGGGAAGCTACATTTCATAAGATAATCAAGATCAATCTTCAAAACGATATCTATTAGACACAAAGTCATGCTAAACAATGACGAAAGAGTCAACCGTATAGAGGAGCCAACAAGGCCAATAGGTGAGACATGTACATTAATTCATCATAACAACAACTGAAAAGACTGAATATAATTGGAAAGATCTCTCGAATAAATAAGAAGTGACCAAATCCTGATTAAAAAATTCCCAACCCATGACTCTAATAAACTATTTAGGCTATTAAGGCTGACTAGAAGCACCAGATAATGGAATCTGCAGATCAAAATAAAAAAACAGCCAGCAACTAAATTGATGCCAAGATCGATAGACAGCTCATTAAAACAAATACGACTAGAAGACTAAACAAACGACAACTTAAGACACTGATGGCCATTTAAAGCAGGGATGTGGGGATGGGGATAGAGTAATGTTGCAAACGACAAGAGAAAGAAACACTCGAGTTAAGAAGGTAGCCAAAGATACCACGAACCATAGACACTAGGGTATAACAGGCCAACACTTTCCCTCACTAAGCCAAATCACACTTAAAAAGCAACTACTAAAGATAAGATCAGAAATGCACTATCTGATGTATCATAAAACCCATATATGTTAACTCAACAATATGTGCCGTAAGATGAAAGAAATAGAGCAGATGACCTAAATCGAGTTTTCTCCATTTTCAATAACTTCTAATATAACAAGGCATGTACCATTATTTGTGACCCTAACACTCAGATTTAGAAGAGCCAAGAAAAAGCAAAAGCAAAATGACCCTAATAGCACACTATACAAGTTATATTCACAAGAAGACAAACTGATAACATCTTAAAGAACCAGAACCATTATAAAAGAACGATAACAGGATTTGAACATCATACATGTTTTTAGATAAAACAGTGAATAAAACGACAATAATAACATCCTCAACCAATATACAGTACCACAGGGACATATTCCTTGATTCAGACTCAAACAGGGTACCCCCAAACTATCCCAACGAGACTGAAAACTGACAAGAAGCATCGAAATGTCAATATGAGCTTAGGGCGGACACATATTATAAGGCCTATATCAAAGATGAAGTGACCAAGACTACAAAAAAAAAATGGCTAAAACAAAGACAAAATGGAGACGAATCTCTACAGTACATACCCCAGTTCGAAGTTGTTTTCAGCAAAATTAAGACTCGCCTGGAAGAACTAGTTTTCAAATCATGGAGTAGTAAAGATGCATCATTTTAGAGCCTTGAAACCAACTATAACATAATACAATCAACAACAACAATCCACAATGCAGTCTTGTTTAACAGAGCATTTTTAGTTAAAATGAGCTGAGTGCAAACGTGAATGAGTTCGACATAGCTTCAACACTCGCATTCAAACACAATGTATGAGACTTGAATGAGATGAAAAAGAGTGAGACGGGAGCATTACCTCTCTTGGAGCAGCAGCAAAACTGAGACTTTAAAAATCTAAAGCGAATCCCCACCGCAAAAACAGAGACTCTTCGATGACTTGTCGGACCCCAAAGCTGAATTCAATTTTTTTTCGAAAATCTTCTTAGGGTTTTGTCGATTGAGAATGGCTTTGGGAATTGAGTTTTGCTAGGGTTCTTGGATTATCTACGGCTACCTCCAAATTGATACTCAAAAAACGATATATGTAGTCCCCAAATTAGGGCTCAAACGGGAAGAAAATTTGAGGGTATTTGGGGAATATCCGGGGTCGATTTTGAGCTTGAATTCAAAATTATTTACCTCATCCTTTGGGAATCATCAATGAGTACATATCGTAGCCATCGATTTCAATTGATGGTTGTGATATGCACCACGTTTTGATTCCAAAATGGACGAGGTACGGATCGAGTGATGGGGAATATGGGAGGGACACGTATGTACGGAGAAGGGGGTGAACGTTGAGGGATTTGGCGTTTAGCTAGGTTTGTTGCTCCCCTGATTTTTGAGGTGAAGAAGAAGAACGACGGCGAGGGGGAGAGGGGAATATACGCGTTTGAGGGAAAGGGGAAAAAGAAAAGGGAATTGGGGGCGCGTGGCCCCCACGCACTATATATATTTTGTTTGGCTGAAAAAATAAAAGGGGAAGTGGGCCGGGTCAGGGGGGATTTGGGCTGGGGCTTGACTTGATTTGGGCCAGAATTTGGTCCAAGAAGAAAGCTGAAAATGGGTTCAAGGGTAGGGGTATTTTGATTTAAAACTTAGCCACTTAGATTACAAGTCCAACCAATTACAATGAATTAATACAAATTAACTTAAGAACTTTAATATTATCAATTTAAAGTAATTAAATTAATTCTGAAACAACACTTTTTGAAAATAAAAGTCATTTATTTAAAATATTTTTCATATTTTGAAAACCACTTATTTCAAATTTGTCAAAATTAAAAGCTCCATAATTAATTTGTATTGAGGAAGCTAAAAATTGGGTGTCAACAACTGTCCCTTTCTTTGGGTATGATCGTTGGAAGAGATCGTGGACAAAGAAACTTGACTAAACCAACTTTTAACTGAACACGTCTTCATCTTTCGAATGCTCTTGGTGCGGACTTTGGGAAATTATGGCCGGACCCTAGTTTTAGGTTTCCTACATATCTTAGGTTGCATGAGAATTCAGGCCACTTGTAGTTCGAAACGCTTGATTTTATGCACGATTCTGAAAGAATTCAAAAGCTATCCCAATATTGAATTATGGAGAAATCAGAATGCTTGGGAATGGGATTTCAAGAGTCAATGTTGGAATGTAGTCGAGTTTTCAGAATCGATCCCTCCTACATATCCTTGTACTTGGGAATCAGGCTGCTTGTAGTTCGACTTTATCGGTTGAAGGGGGAATCTCTTATTCTGAGATAACCTCCAGTTCAGGAGGAGTGACAAACAAATCGAATTACGAAAAAGAGGTTTACAACCTCTTAACCATAAACGTGACGTGCTTCACACCCATAATTAAGAACTTACACGAATATAATTTCCAAAACTCTTGGTACATTGTCACTCGAATTGGAAGATTGCCTCCAGTGAGGGTTGAGATTATCCGAAGGCGAAACTGAAAATTAATGAACTCGAAGAAATACCCACATACCTTCTTACAGGGGTATGGTTAGATTGTGGTGGTACTCGCTTCCCAGCTCGTGCCCAAAGGGTTTGACGCCACTCTTCAAACTATGTCCCAGTTTGCTGCTAAGAAAAAGTTCCACGTTATGCTGCATCCTTCTTGAAGACGTCCACACCTGTGGTTCATTTTGAGAATTCATCCTTTCGGATGCTCTCGATATAACTAAAACAAAATATTAGTAAAATCATAATTTGAATTAGATATGACATTTTTTACCATATTTGATACGTATTCTTCTCTTTGGCATGATAGATATTGAATCAGTATGAAGCAATCATTATATGATCCTCCCGACAACTTGAAGATAAAATGTCCTTCTCGACAACTGAAAAATAAAATAGCCTTGTCAGCGATGAATATGCAATGGCCCTCCCGGCAACTAAAAAATAAAATAGCCTTGTCGGTGATGAATATGCAATTGCCCTCTCGGCAACTGAAAAATAAAATAGCCTTGTCGGCGATGAATATGCAAAGGCCCTCTCGAAAACTGAAAAATAAAATAGTCTTGTCGATGATGAATACGTAATGACCCTCTCGGCAACTGAAAAATGGAATAGCCTTGTCGATGATGAGTATGCAATGGCTGTATCGACAACTAAAAAATAGAATAGCCTTGTCACCGATAAATATGCAATGGCCCTCTTGGCAACTAAAATATAAAATAGTCTTGTCGGCGATGAATACGCAGTGGTCCTCTCGGCAACTGAAAAATGGAATAGCCTTATCAGCGATGAATATGCAATGTCCCTCTCGGCAACTGGAAAATAGAATAGCCTTATCGGCGGTGAATATGCAATGGCCCCCTCGGCAACTGAAAATAAAATAGCCTATCTCCATGATGCATGACGAGATGAACCTCTTTTCAACTTGAACAAGAAATAACTCTCCGAGATGTATGATGGAATGGACTTCTCTGCCACTGGAAAGTAAAATTAATCTCTCTCCGATGAATGATGAAATGGATCTCTCAGCAGCGTGAAAAATAAAATAGCCTCTCTCTGCGATGCATGATAAAATGAGCCTTTCAGCAACTTGAAAGTGAAATGACTCTCTTCGCTATGCATGATAAAATGAACCTTTCAGCAACTTGAAAGTAAAATGACTATCTCCGCGATGCATGTGATGTGATAAATTGCTGGGAATTTGAGTGAGATGGAACTATTTATGCCCCGTGTATTATCTCGTAGATAAGACCTGCAAAAATTTCCCTATATCCATAGAAAATTTCTTAGTTTCAAAGTAAATTGATCTGTGTTGATTCTTCGGTTGTTTACTCCTCGTCTTGTCCCCCGATGAACCGCTTTGATCTCCCATCTCTTGGTAGACAGAAGGTAGAAAATACACATTTTAACAAAATATTTGACATGTTAGAAACAACAAATTTTTTTAAAAAAGGTTTTCCGAGAAAAGATCACTACCAATTGTCATGTTACGTAAAGCTTAGATGAACATGTTCGACTTTTGACATAGATTCCTCGACGTGTCGCGGTTGTCTTTGAATTACTGATCAGGTCGAGAATCCTTAAGACGACTTTCAGATTTGTAATGATACTTAGCGAAATTTTGAGGCCAACCTCAAAATTTTCGTCCCAGTTTAGATATTGTCAGGGATTGATAGTTTGTCAAAAGCACCTTGAAAATTTTTTGAGATCGTTTCTCAAAATTCTGTCCTAGTTGAGGCTTTACCATGCCTTTAACTTCGACTTGTTGAAGATGGACCTCTTTTTTCAGAATTTTTGAGTTCCTCTCAAAAATTTTGTCCCAGTTTCCTTTATGGGATTATAACTGAGCCATTGTGGCGCCTACGTATCCCGTTGAGGCAGGAATCAGGCCAAACGTAGTTCCCCTCCCGGGAGGTAGAGAAAAATACAAATTTTAAATAAGAAAATGACTGAGACCAACATAGGCCGCCTACGTATCTCATTCTTGAGAATTCAGGTCATACGTAGTTCCAAAGTAAAAAAAGAATGATAAAGGGGATAAGGGGATGATCGAGGCTGATATAGGCCGCCTACGTATCTCATTCTTGAGAATTTTGGTCAAATGTAGTTCATTATATAAAGAGAAATAAAAATAAAATGCAGAAACCAAATAATGCAATTACAAAGGAGAAAAAAGTAAATGCGATCTTTAAATCTTCAAACGCAATATCTCTTGACAACATCTGAATTGATTGGTCTTGGCCACTCTTAATCGTCCATTTCTTACAAAATTAACGCTCCCCCTGACAGCACTTTGCGAACCATGTATGGCCCCTTTCAATTTGGTGCAAACTTTCCTTTGTGCTCATCTTGACTGGGAAAGATACGTTTGAGAACCAATTGTTCGACCTTGAACATTCGAGGTCTTACTATCTTATTGAAATCATGAATCATCCTCTGTTGATATAACTGACCATGGAAAACAACCGTCATCCTTTTTTCATTGATTAAAGCCAAATGTTCGATTCGATTATGAACCCAGTCTGCATCACTCAACTCAGCTTCTTGAATAATTCTCAATGATGGTATTTCCACTTCGGCAGGTATCACCGCTTCTGTTCCATATATTAGCAAGTACGGGGTTGCCCCAATTGATGTTCTGAGAGTCGTATGATACCCCAACAAGGCATAAGGTAGCATCTCGTGTCATCCTCGATGTTTGTCAATCATTTTCCTTAAAATCTTCTTGATATTCTTGTTGGCGGCTTCTACAACTTCATTCATTTGAGGGCAATACGCTGTTGAGTTCCAATGAGTGATCTTGAATTGCTCACATATCTCTTTCATCAAGTTACTATTGAAATTTGCTCCGTTATCGGTGACGATGGAATCTAGTATTCCAAATCGGCATGTCAAATTGTTGCGCACAAAATTAGCTACCACTTTCTTTGTCACAAACTTGTAGGAGACTGCCTCTACCCATTTAGTAAAGTAGTAAATGGCAACCAAAATAAATCTATGACCATTAGAGACAACGGGTTCTATCAGACTGATAACATCCATGCCCCAAGCTACACACGGACAAGGAGAACTTATAGCTTTGAGTTCTGAGGAGGGACATGAATCAAATCACCATGTATCTGACACTAATGGCATTTTTACACAAACTTATGACAGTACTGTTTCATAGTCATCCAAAAATAACTGGCTCGAAGGATTTTCCTTGCTAGAGTGAGTCTATTTATATGAGTGCCGCAAACCCGGGAATGTACTTGTTCAACAAGCTTCATGGCTTCTACAGTGTCAACACATTTAAGGAGACCTAGATCTAGAGTCCTCTTGTAAAGGATTTTCCCACTCAAAAAGAAATTGTTTGCCTTCCGACGTATAGCTCTCTTCTGATCAGAAGTAGCATTTCCAGGATAAGTTCTGGTCTCTAAATACTTCTTTATGTCGAAATACCAAGGCTTTCCTTCTGGTTCTGTCTCGATATGCAAACAACGGGCTGATTTCTCCCTTAAGTCTATCTCTAAAGGGTTAATATACATCATGTCCGGATGTTGAATCATCGAGTAAATAGTGGAAAGGGCATCGGCGAATTCATTCTATATTCTTGGCGTGTGCTTGAACTCGATCTTTCAAAATCTTTTACACAACCTCTGTACCAGGTGCACATATGGTATGGTCTTCGGGTTCTTCACAGCCCATTCTCCTTGAACCTGGTGAATCAGCAAATCTGAGTCTCCAATGACTAGCAACTCTTGGACATTCATGTCTATAGCCATCCTCAAGCCCAAAATGCAAGCTTTGTACTCAGCCATATTGTTAGTACAATGGAATTGAAGCTTCGTGGCCATCGGGTGATGTTGTCCAAATTCTGATACTAAGACTGCTCCAATGCCGCTACCTTCGCAATTCACGGCTCCGTTAAAGAACATTCGCTAGCCTGGGTATGACTCGAAGATGTCCTCTCCTGCAAATGCTATATCTTCATTGGGGAAGTAGGTTTTGAGAGGTTCATAATCATTGTCAATAGGATTTTCTGCAAGATGATCAGCTAAAGCCTATCCTTTGATTGCTTTCTGAGTTACATACACGATGTCGAACTTGCTCAACAACATTTGCCATTTGGCTAGTCTTCCTGTCGGCATTGCTTTCTGAAAGATATATCTTAATAGATCCATCTTTGAAATGAGGTATGTCGTGTAGGAAGACAAGCAGTGCCTCAACTTTTGAGCAACCCAAGTTAAAGCACAACAAATTTTCTCGAAGCAAGTATATCGAGCTTCATACGGAGTGAACTTCTTACCCAAATAGTAGATCGCCCGTTCTTTCTTCTCGGTTTCATCATGTTGGCCCAGCACACACCCGAATGCATTATCAGAAATCGACAAATACAATAATAATGGAGTTCCTTCTCGTGGAGGCACTAGCACAGATGGATTAGACAAATAGCTTTTGATAGTATCGAAAACAGTCTGGCATTCTTCATTCCAGTTTGTCAATGCATCCTTTTTCAACATCCTGAAGATAGGTTGATAAATCAACGTAGATTGGGCTATGAATCGACTGATGTAATTTAATCTCCCCAAGAAACTCATGACTTCTTTCTTCATCTTTGGAGGAGGCAAATCCTGAATTGCTGTGATCTTAGAAGGGTCGAGCTCAATACCTCTTCGACTGACTATAAATCCCAATAACTTACCAACGGGCACCCCAGTAGCACATTTAGCAGGATTCAACTTCAAGCTGTACCAGCTAGGCGGTCAAAGAATTTCTTCAAATGAGTCAGATGATCCGAACTCTCGCAGGATTTGATGATGACATCATCCACATACACCTCAATCTCTTTGTGAATCATGTCATGGAAAAGAATTGTCATAGCTCTCATATAAGTAGCTCCCAAATTTTTGAGGCCAAATGGCATCACCTAATAATGGTACACACCCCAGGGTGTGATAAAAGTGTCTTTTCTGCATCCTCTTTAGCCATTAAAATTTGATGATATCCTGCAAGGCAATCTACGAATGATTACATCTCATTCTTGGCACAATTGTCAATGAGAATGTGGATGTTTGGCAATAGAAAATCATCCTTGGGGATGGCTTTATTGAGATCTATGTAATCAACATAGATCCTGATCTTTCCGTCCTTCTTGGGCACTGGAACAATATTGGCCAACCAAGTGGGGTACTGCGTCACCTCTACCACCTTGGATTGGATCTGTTTAGTGACTTCTTCCTTGATTTTCAGACTCAAATCCGGCTTGAACTTTCGAGTCTTTTGTTTTACAGGACTAAATTCTGGGTTGATTGGAAACTTGTGAGAGACAATATCAATACTCAGACCTGGCATATCCTCATAAGACCAAGCGAACACGCCCATGTATTCTCTGAGCAAGCTAATGAGTTCTCCCTTCTGAGCATCCTTCAAATAGACAACTAATTCTGGTTTCCTTGACACATTCTTTATCTCCCAGATTCACTGTCTCAGTCTCTTCTAAATTAGGCTTATCCTGATTCTCAAATTGTCTCAATTCTTGGGCGAGATGTTCGGGTATTGTGTCCCTTTTATCGTATTCCTCAAACTCATTGTCATCTGCTTCATTCTGGTCATTCAGCTTTTGACATGACATGACATTAGCAGGTTTAAAATTATTTAAATTGAAATCATAAACAAACATAGTTAGATAAGAAGTAATTGAAACGATAAGATGAATGGCAAGTGTGATTTGAAATAAATGGAGGCTTTCATTTAAAAGGAAGTGCAAACTTTGTCCATGACCATGGGTCAATCTGCCTTTCGAGATATTACAAAAGAAATTGAAACAAAATTAAACAAGAGTGGAATATGGGACCCTATCGGACTGCCACCTATTTTTAAAAGCAAGTAATTTAGCAATTCTTCATCTACCAAAACAAGTAGGGGATCAACAGCGAGGTAGATGTCTCTCTCAACTCTTGGTCATCTAGTTCGGCACCTCAAACACTTGATGTTTGGACTGTTTCATCATCATCAATTGCATCAATTTCTTCAAACAAGTCCCAGATCCCTCCCCTAAGACCATCGTCACCTATGCATTCTAGTACTGGAAATGACTGATATAGATGTGGTATTGGCCAGCCAAGGCTCAATCATCCTTCTGATTCTGTATCTCTCACTCATATTCCCCCAAGATAGTGTAGGCCAGGCCGAATCTTGATTGTTTTGCTGGTAATGGAATAGGCTCGGTAATGCCCTGCAAGTGGTTCCCTAGCCCAAAACCAGGTTCAAACCCATTCCTCAATATCACTATGGACATCTTATAAACAACAGGCATAGGAGGTCCCGACGTCTAGTTGTCTTCGGTAGCATTCACTATTTCAATTGTGTAGAAATCCTATCCTCTAGTGACATTACGATGATAGGCGCGTACACATTCAAATGGCTTCCCTCACCATAAATAACCACTTCATGTTCATCACAAATGAATTCATCATTTGGTAGAGGGTAGAAGGCATAGCTCCCGCCATATGGATCCAAGGACTTCCTAACAACATGTTATAACTAGTAGCTATGTCTATCACTTGATGTTCGATAACGAACTCAGCAGTTCCCACACAAATTGTTAGATTCACAGGCCCCAGTGTATCTCTTCGGCCACCGTCGAATGCTCTCACATTAACTCGACTTTGTTGGATTTTCTCCACATCGTAATTTAACTGCTCAAGAGTGGATAGAGGGCAAATATTCAGCCCAGATCCATCGTCGATCAAGACATGATTTAGGATCATATCTCGACACTTGATTCTAACATGAAGCGCCTTATTATACATTGCTCCCTCGAATGGTAGCTCTCACTGCCAAAATTGATGCAATGACCTTGGGTAACCCGGCTTATTATGGCTGCCAAATTATCGCTATCTGTTTCTACAGGCACATAACTATCCTCCAATGCTCTTATTAGTGCCTGTCTATGACACTTTGAATTCATCAATAGTGCCCATATAGAAATCTGGGCAGGTATCTTCTCCAAGTGTTTCACGATAGAGTATTCCTGAGGCCACATTCTTCTCCAAAATTCTTCTGCCTCAACCTCATTTATCGGCCTTTGAACTTTTCTACCTGCTCCCTGAATTGATTTTCTTGTATCGACAATCTCAATCTCAACCTTCTTGTTAGGAATTCTCTTTGATGCCGTAGCAATCATTTCACAAGGTATTAAAATCTCTATCTTTGGCTTCTCGGTGATACTTAGAGATGCCACACTTTTTTCTAAGCTTACAGTGCCATCTGGCACTATCTTCTTAGCTTTACACCAATCTTCTTCTCTCTCAATCATACCGGTCATGTTTCCTCCATGATCAGGCAAAGGATTCTTATTGACATTTAGGGTGACAGTCCGAAGAACAACTATGTCATGATCAATTAAGTCCTGGATATTATGCTTTAGATTTATACAATCTTCAGTGTCATGTCCAACACTGTTAGAGTGGTAAGCACAAGTTTGATCACCCTTGAAGAAACGAGAATTAACACCCATGGCCCTTGGAGGGGCAGGTTGGATCAATCCTGCCGCTGACAATCGTTCAAATAGCTTTGTCCGACTTTCGGCGAGTGGAGTAAACACTCTACGGGGTTTTTTTTATCTGCATTTAGGTGAGGAGGATTATAGTTATTTTGTGGAGGTGGAGGCACTCGATGGTAATTGGGAAGGTTTCGACGGAGGGGGGGGAGTGTAGGGGTTTGAAATTTTGGGCATAGTGGTGCTTGGTAATTTGACGGTGGGGTTTGGGAATTTGGGATTGGATAACTGGTAGAGGGAGTCTGATAAGTTGGTTGGATATGGGAGCAACTCCGCAGTGGATATTGGTAGTTCGGGATGATGTTTGGATATTATGGGGAGTGATAATGGGGAAGAGGGGTTTGGTAGTTTGCGGGTGGAGTGTGATATTCGGGTTGAGAATGAAAGATGGGGAATGAACTTGGGGTAGGTTGTAAATGGATTTGAGGAGGTGTGGACTTTTTGGGGTGGCTGCTAGGGGTTCTTCTTTTGTCTTGTATGCTGAAGACAACTGACATGTCTTCTTTCTTTTCCCTCAACATCCCGGACATTCCAACTGAATTCAATATATGGGTGATCTTACTCGTTTTGAGCCCATCTTCGATATTCTCACCAATCTTAACTATGTTTGCGAATTTTTCTCCAATGAGCAACATCATTCTTTCATAAAACTCCGTCTTCTGGGAGCGCACGAACACTTTGATAATCTCTTTATCAGACATGGGAGGACATACTCTAGCGACATTCTTCCTCCATCTATAGGCGTATTCCTGATAAATCTCGATTGACTTCTGTCTAATCTTCTCCAATGAATAGCAGTCTGGAACGATTCCGACATTCTAAGCAAAACTTTCGACAAAATCTTCGGCCATGTCACTCTAACTGGCCCATTGGTTTGTTTCTTGGGAGGTAAACCATTCTAGGGCCTCCTCGCTTAGATTTTGGCTGAAATGCCACATTAGCAATGCTACGTTTTTCCTGACACCCGCCAGCTAATCACAATATGCTCTTAGATGGGCTAGAGGATTTCCACTTCCGTCAAAAGTGTCGAACTTTGGTATTTTGAACCCTTCTAGAAGGTTCAGTTCTGGGTGAATGCATAAATCATTATAATCTAACCCCGCAACATTAGGTGCATAGCGAAATTGCTTCATAGCTTTTGCAATTTCTTCCCTTATATCCAACTTGGCCATCTCCTCCTTGGCCTTCTATTCTTTCTCCTTCTCCTCATAATGGTCAACCTCGGAGTATGTGGAGTGAGGAATTTGTGGATTGGTAAGGATTGAGACATAGAAGTAGATTTTAGGAGGCACAATTTGGGTGGAAAGTAGGTTGTATTGGTCCGGGGCTTGGCTTTTAGGAAGGATTATCTGAGGGTGTGTAGCGTGGGAAATTTGAGAGGAGCTGCAGGCTTGGGAAATATTTGGGTTTTGGAGAAGGGGTGGTGCTTGGGGAAAAATATTAGAAGGTCCTGCATAGGGGGTAGTTAAGTCGATGACAAGCAAAGCTTGAACATGGGTAATTGGTGGATTTGTTGAGATACGAATAGCTTGATTAGATAGATTAGGAGAAGGAAAATGAAATGGAAGCCTCCCGTCGTCTGGATCGGGAAGATTAGTAGTGATCGCCAAATTTGCTAACTTCTGAGTCTCGTTCATTTCCATCTTTATGTCAGCAATCTGTTGCATCAGCTGTGCAATTAATTTTTTCTGTTGTGCGATAATGGGATATGTCACAGTGATCTCAGTCAGGCTTGCATCATCATTGTTGTCTGTCATTTTTCTTTTCCACTGGTTTTGGTCAGGGGAGGGATCATTATGGGCTTTGGATCTAGTGAAATAAGGATGATCGGCTAGCTTTATCAACACAGATCAATTTTAAATTACCTGTAAGAAAAAAAACTTACTCAAAAGCAAGCATGTTAGTTTCTTCAGAATAATAGGTAATGTAAGATAACACATATATTAATAAGCACACAATTGTTGCTTTATTGGAGAGTAAACTAGCCCACTGATACGCAAGATATGATAAATAGGTAGGATTTCGCCTATATGGTTTTAGAAATAGTGGATCAGGAAGATTGATTTGCGCCAAATCAGGTCTTCTTGTATTGTTGATAATGTAGATAGGGGGAAAAATAAGCTTTTGGAAAGATAGGAGCCAGGCCTAAAAGGCTGCCTACGTATCTCACAAATGAGAAATCAGGCCCTAGTAGTTTCGGAATACAAGGAATAGCTTTGGGTTTAAATAGACTTCATTACACGAAAGGTGAAAAATACGGGATAGAAGTATTGCTAAAACATAAAATGTCTCTGCTGAGACTTTTTGTGCCGATTTTCCTTCTTCATGCTTGATTTGAATCACTCTTTTGAAAGGATGTCACCCTCAACTTCCTTGGCCTCTTTGCTTGGCCCTAGGAGGGGACAATGAGGATTCTTTTGCTTCAGCCTGGCTATCTTCGCCAGGGTGGCCTCGAGCATCGCCTCCACTTCTGAGTCTTGAGCTATTATGTTCCCAAGATATCCCTCCATAGTAAATGAATATTCTTCGAGTATTTGACTTGCCTTACTCAGGCTTGGCCTTTTATCCTCGGCATTTCTTATTTCTTCATCGGCCTCAGCTATTTTAGCAAGTATCGTCTTGATAGCCTGATTCACTTCTCCATCTTCCGGGTCCTCTTGGGTGACCTTGCCTAACATCCTTATCAATATGCCTTCGGCATTCTTAACATCTTGGCTTTTCTCCATTCTGACTGCAAATCCAACTTTCCTGAGATGGAAGAATGAAAGTTTAAAAGTGATTTAAGGAATTCAGACTTTGTTGAGAAACTTCGGATTCGAAGAATCATTTGGTCACATATTTGATAGTGACTGAGATTTATGCCTAGGTGGCTCTAGAAAAATTTCAAAAAGGAGTAGGCTAGAATTTTACCCCAAATAAAACAACATAATCATACAAACAGTTATAACAAATAGCATAGAAGCAGGTATTACGTTAAATGTAGGTAGCCCTTTTATGCTAAGGGTAGGCCTATCGAATTGAAGGATGTGTATTAATTTTAAAGGCAATTCATTATCCCCAACGTACTCTCTTTTGCAAAATAAAATGCTTACAAGATATATTGAAAAAATACATCTAAAGTACTTACAAAACATAAAGATACATACCCAAACTTTAAAAAGAAGAAAGTATAGAAATAAAAGCAATCCCAGGCAGGGGACAACAAAAGACTTTAAACTACTTTGGCTCTCTCGCTGACCCTTGCCCTTTTAGCTGTCTCAACCTCCTTCCACATGAAGTATCTGTCTTTCTACAAATAGTCCCTTGCCAACTGAGCCCCCTCTTCGTGACTGGCTTCCCCCATAGTCTGAGTTTTTTGTTCCATATGGTCATCCAGCCCCATTATGCATTGTCTCGCTCTACTGAGATCCTTCCCAAGTTGTTCTATAACCTTAGCATCCTCCAAGTGTCGACGCTGAATGGCCAAATGATTTTCCTGATACTTTTCTTGGAGTCGATGAAGTAAGACTTGACTTTCGGCTTCAACATCCTTGATATAATAGGGTACATTCGAGCCAGGCTTGATTGTTCCCGCAAGATTCTTTTTCGTACCACTACACTCAACATTAAACCTGTTGGGAACCTTATCTCCTGCCACACTCTGAGTTTTCCATTCTCGAATCATCATCCTAGCGAAGGATACCTAATCGTCTTTGTAGTCTGTAGCTAATTTCTTCATATCCCCTGTCTGAGGAACGACTTGATTATAACCTAACTGCCTGAGAACTCGACCGAGAGCATATGGTCAGGTGCCCCTAAGTCCGGCAAATACCAAGAAAGGAAGTTCCTTACTCCGAATTATGGTGTCACTCATAGCAACATCATCAATGGACCACTGTACATCTTCTTCTCGCAACCCACTCTATATTGGCATCCAGAAAGGAAGTTCCTTACTCTGAATTACGGTGTCACTCATAGCAACATTATCAATGGACCACTGTACATCTTCTTCTCGCAACCCACTCAATATTGGCATCCAGAACTGTTGTTCATCCCTGCCTTGAAGTGATTGATGTGTAACCACCAACTGTGAGAAATGAATTCATCATTTCAACATTTTGGATCCGCTTCAGTAGGGTTATGGGCTTGGAGTAAGTGCTTCATCATCCACCACTGAAGTATCAGGTTGTAACCTCGAAAGAATCGGCTCTCATTTTGGCATTTATCCAAAACCCTATAAATATCAGCAAGGATCATAGGTCCTAAGGTGTAATACTTGGTCGACGTTCCATATTTAACCCCATTGAAGATGGCATGAATAACCATTACCATGTTCGGATGAATGGCGTGCCCCAGATTTGGGGAAAAACCATGGTCCCAAACAAGCATACCGCGTAAACAAAAGGCCTCTTTTCTTCCCAAGCCTGTTTAAAAGTAAATTCCCCTTTAGACTTTTCATAGCCATTAGCGCATCTGAATCGGTAGTACAACTTTCGGAGTGGGATGTTCGGTCCTTTGAGCCGACTTATCCATTTGACAACAATTGATGAGAGTGCTTCCTTAATCTCCTTTGGACCCCTTACCTTGGGAATTGGAATGCTGTCATCTGGCTTAGACTTTCTCTTGTTGCACATGCCTACACTCTCGTAACTCGCCAACACTTCCTTTAGAGTAGGAGTTAATTCAACATCTCCAAAATGAAATATCGTACAATCGCTATCCCAAAATTTGATCGTTGCACCAATTAAATCTGGCCAAGCCTCCATTTTCATTAGAGAGGGGAGATAGCCTATGTGCTTTTGAACTTCTGTTTTGTCGCACTCATTTATTCTTGCCCGCCATACTTTGAGAAAGGGATGAGGTTGAGTCACCATTCTAGTCCTTAAGGGTTCATAAACTTGAACCATCCTACAAGGAAAAATACAAATAGGTTAAGTTCCCCCACCCAGGTGACAACGAGTTGTTTAAATTACTACACATCCTTCAAGTAAAACATATAAGTATGATCGTCTTATTGGCCGTAGGCCAAATAGACTCAGGGTGGCTATTAATGGGCCTAATACCCCCTTGGGTATTTGGTCTGCCTAGGCAAATGATCCTAAAAGGGTTTGGGGTTCTGCTCTGTACTAGGTATCTAATATTGAGTTTCGAATGGACTAGGAACCCAGGCGAGCAGCATAGGCTGGAAATCATGATAACCATTGGATGCCTTACAAACCAATAAATTGCCACTTATTCCGAAAAAGGGTTAAATATTTGAATATCTAGCCGCGGATTCGCAAAACCATGCTCTCGAATACAAAGATATAATAGAAAGTGCTATGACATGCAAATGACAGTTAATATCAAAATTTAAAAAAATAAAATAAATAAGGAATAAAAGGCACTTATTAATTACAATCTGAATAAATAGTTAGTCAAACAAATCCTAATGTAATGATTAGAATCTAATCTAATCTAATCTAATCCCTACCAGAGTCGTCATTTCTGTTAATTCAAAAAATGACTTTTGATTTTCAAAATTTCGGTTTAATACTTAATTAATTTAAGTATTAACCAAATTCCAAAATTTGGAAGAGTCGCCACCTAATTTTAAGGATAATTAGGAAACCAATAAACATTGAAAAAGACCTAACAGAAAAATCTTTTAAAAATACCCAAAGAAGGTTTCGGGTTCAATTTTCACTTTTAGAAGAACTTAATCACTCAAAATGGCCGCTAACTGCGATTGATCGACGATTAGGAAATTGACTAATTTTTTAAAAATTTAATTGACTTTAAAAAATTTGACTAGTTTAAAGGTTGACTAATTTTGAAAGAATTGGCTAAATTTGAAAGACTTGACTAAATTTGAAATGGTTGACTAAATTTGAAAGAATTGTCTAAGTTCGCAAAATATTTGATTTAATTTGAATGAATTGACTAAGTTGAAAATGGACTTAACGCTTAAACTATTTTGCAAAAGGGTTCTTGCTAAAATAAATTGTTAAAATAATTTTAACTCTAAGAAAAATCATTAAGCTTGCAAAAACACACAAATGCAGATAACATTGGGGAAACAATTAGATTAATAACAAATAATACAAACAAACTTTTAAAGTTAGTATCAAAATAACAAGTATCATTCAAAATATATAATAGATAGGGAATAAAAATCAAATTGGGCTTTGGCAGGCCCAATTCATCAACCTTTCCTAATTTCTAAGTTTTGGGCCTGCCAAGCCCATTAAAATTTTCCCAAACACTGCTCCTGCTAAATGGGCTTGTGGCCTATATCCTTTGATATACACTTAGTGTATAAGGTGTATATATCAGTGTATACAGTGCAATTCTTGCTTCCCAAGACTTGTGTAACGGCTTCTTTTCCAAGTGAAGGGGCTAACTCGATGAGGAAATGGCTCTACATGCAGGGTGGAGTTTAAAATGAACTCGGACAAGATTTACATGCACCAAAGAGATAAAGAAAATATAAGGTGCAAACCTTTAAATTTAATCAAGAAAGCTTAACAACTCATACAGAAAATAGTGCCAAGATATTGTATCGAAATATTGAATCCAAGTAAAGATAAGAATTCAAACAAATATAATGGAAGCATAGGTTTAGTTTATTAAGGAAAATGCATGACTAACCTACATAAAATGCATTGGAGTGGTGACAAAACATGGTCTCTGAATTATAACAAAATTAACAACATGACTGACAATAAGTATAGACTCAACAAGGTGCAGTGGTAGCAAATTAATTAAATTTTAAGCTACAAGCAAGTTGGAAAAATAAAATAAAATGAAATAATAAAGAAAAATGAAATGAAAGTTTGAATATTAAATGATAGAAAAATTTCACTCTTTGATGAAACTATTATACCATACTAACTCAAGAATCCATAATTCACAGTAAAAGAGATTTGACAGGGGAAGGGACTACAAGACACTTATAGGGAAGCTACATTTCATAAGATTATCAAGATCGATCTTCAAAATGATATCTATTAGACACGAAGTCATGCTAAACAATGACGAAAGAGTCAATCGTATAGAGGAGCCAACAATGCCAATAGGTGAGACATGTACACTAATTCATCAGAACAACAACTGAAAAGACTGAATAAAATTGGAAAGATCTCTCCAATAAATAAGAAGTGACCAAATCCTGATTAAAAAATTCCCAACCCATGACTCTAGTAAACTATTTAGGCTGTCTAGAAGCACCAGATAATGAAATTTGTAGATCAAAATAAAAAAAAACAGCCAGCAACTAACTTGATGCCAAGATCGATAGACAGCTCATTAAAACCAATATGACTAGAAGACTAAACAAACGATAGCTTAAGACACTGATGTCCATTTAAAGCAGGGATGTGGGGATGAGATGGCCATTTAAAGCAGGGATGTGGGGATGGGGATAGAGTAATGTTGCAAACGATAAGAGAAAGAAACACTCGAGTTAAGAAGGTAGCCAAGGATACCTCGAACCATAGACACTGGGGTATAACAGGCCAACACTTTCCCTCACTAAGCCAAATCACACTTAAAATGCAACTACAAAGATAAGATCAAAAATGCACTATCTGATGTATCATAAAACCCATGTTTGTTAACTCAACAATATGTACCGTAAGATGAAAGAAATAGAGCAGATGACCTAAATCAAGTTTTCTCCATTTTCAATAACTTCTAATGTAACAAGGTATGTATCATTATTTGTGACCCTAACACTCAGATTTAGAAGAGCCAAGCAACAGAAAAAGCAAAATGACCCTAATAGCACACTATACAAGTTATATTCACAAGAAGACAAACTGATAACATCTTAAAGAACC
>JAABOM020078639.1:0-32885 GCA_011800125.2 Solanum clarkiae | reverse complement strand
TTGTGAAAGTTTTCTCCCTTAGCCCTTTGCCCCTATTCTTACTCTTTATGTATTTTCTATTCTTCTGCGACCGATGATGTGTAATGATATATTAAGAGGCTTGTTTGGGGTTCTTTCGGGTTTTCTATTCGTCGTGTCACGTCTAGGGCCTAGGCTTGGGTCGTGACATTGACCCGATGTTTATGAAGTATTAGATCCATTAGAAGACCACCTTGCGTCTCATTGGCCCATGGCTAAAAAAGACTATCATCTATTTATTTGTTTAGTTGAATGATATGTTTGTCGAGTTGTGTGTACCATTTTTGTAATGACCCTGAAGGTCATTGTTTAACTTTTTTGATAGAATTATAATTTTACCCCTTTTGATAGCAGTTTTGAGTCATGTTTGATTGATTCTAAAAGTTAATTTTTGAAAATTTGTGAAAGTTGAGATTTTTGCCATATATTGAATTTTTGAGGTTTGAATTGTCGAGTTTTGAAATTTTAAGTCATTCGGAGATTTGAACCTCAAAATGGAATTCCATCAATTCTTAGTTCTGAAATATAAAAATTAGCATTTGAGAGTTGTCTAAATCAGATTCAGAGTTGTTACGTGGTTTTTAGGTTCAGAGTCAAAAACAGAATTAAAGTTAGAGTTTGAGTTGACTTTGGTCAATGGTTTGAGTTTTGGTGCCCAGATTGATTTTCTGATGGTTTCAATAGTCTTAGGAGGTGATTTTGGCGCTGAAAATAACTTTGACTTAATTTTTTAGTATTTCGGTATCATTTTGATATTTTAAATGGTGTAAGTTAGATTTTAGGCGCTTAGTCGGGTTCTGGGTCAAGGATGACTCGAATTCAATTTCAAAAGATTCCATTGAGCCCAGAATGTCAAATTTAGTACGATTGCATGTATGATTTATGTGTACATGATTTTAACTAAATTCCAAGGGTTGATTCCAAGTCTTCAAAATTGCTTGATATGTTTGTTGTGATATGGTGTAACAGGCCTTGATTTAGTAGTGTCATAGTCACTAAAGTGACCTCGCTATAGCGAAACCATTAAAGCAATAAGGTGTTACTACAATGATCCCCACCTGTTTTGTGGGTGTTGCTATAACAACATCAGAAAGGGGTTCTCAAACCCATCATGATTACCCATTTTTTGCTCCACTCAGCTTGGACAAATTTTGCTTGGTTTTTTGAAGGCTTTTCATTGAAAAAAGTATTTTTGCTCCTCTTTTCATCACCTATTAATTATTCTTTAATTTTATATCAAATTTGGAGTTTTCAGTGGAGCAAAATGGGAGGTGGGAGGTTTCATCAACTTGAATTTTTCATGAAATTAATGATTATGGACTCGTTTCAACTCTATTTTTGAATTAATTTTCACTAATAGTTTTTTGATCACAAGAAAAATATTTTCATCTAAAAATATCCAGATTTTGACCTTAATTTTCGATACAGAAATATTGGATGAGTTCACTCTTTTCTCTGAATTTCTTGATTTTAGTGTTGTTGGTTTCGAATTATGATTAAGAATTCATTTTTGAGTAGATTGTGGAGCTTTGGATATGATTTGGAAGGGGAAGGCATTGTCATCGGAGTGATTGATTAGTTAATTTGATGCAAGTGGATTATAAATCTTGTTGTGTTTAATTAAACTTATTATTTTCTTTTTATGTGAAAATTTGGGGATTAGTGACATGTTCTAGTGGATATGATTGGATAATGGGGATATTGAGGTGCTGATATGTATGAATTGATTCATGAATTGATGCCTATTGTTATTGAATAAGACTTATGAATTGGGATTGTAATTCCAACTGTTGAAGTGTAAAAGCGTTCATGTTGACCTATTTATTGAACTTTGATTCATGTTACATGAAAATGTCTATTGAATTGCTTTATATGAAATATTAAGTTAGTTGTGTAATCTAGCAATTGTTCAAGCTGTTGAACTAATTGCAAATGAAATGTGGACTCAATGAGAAAGTGTCCAAGTTATGATGACAAAGTGGTTATTAAAAAGCATGAATTATGCTACGATGTGACTACTAGGAAATGTTGAATGAACGGCAAGAATAATTGTTGGTTATTGAATGACTGATTTATGTAGACATCTTGCATACTCTTATACTTGTGAAAGTGATTTATGTGCTGATATGACATACATTTGCTTGATATTCCACTGATGATAAAAAATCAATGAAAAATGGTTTCAGCTAGAAAAAGAAAAGAAAAAAAAAGTCAAAAGGAAATGACTTCGGCTAGAAAAAGAAAAGAAGAGAAAAAAAAAGTCGAAGAAAAATGGTTCCGACTAGAAAAGAAAAAAGAAATTGAAAGATGAAGAAAAATGATTTCGGCTAGATGTGAAAGTAAATGCCGAAGAAATATGATTTCAATGGATACATGGTCTATGTGTGGTCTCTATGAGTTCTGATCTGAGTATATAAATGATGTGTATCATAGGACAGACATACATCATGATTACTAGACATTTGCATTATGTTTCTTATACTTCATAACATTTCATTCCATACCATTTCTTGCTTCAAGGTGATAAATGTACAAGTATGATATGTTGAATGATTTAAACTTTATATATATTGTGGAGAATGGTCTATTGAGGTGTGGTGATATGTACATACATACATACATACATATATTTATATATATATATGCATGTGTGTGTGGAATGACTTGAATCTTGTTTACTGTTGAGATTAGACTATTGGGACATTGTGATATGAGATGGTAGTTGTATATATTGTTTATATTGTGTATGCTGGCCTTTTCTGTGTGCATGTTTATTATCTGGAGGTATATGGTTGGATAGAAGGAGTGCTTAATTCTTTATTCTCTACCTATGATTAGGTCCTCTTGTTGGGTGCCTTGGCACTCATCCTTGTTTTTCCACGCATGCGTATAGGTACTGATCTCGGATCCGATTGATCTTTTCCACTCTTTTTACGTACCAAGCTTTTGATGGATTGAGAGGCAGTTGCTTATTGATCTCGCCTACTCTTAAGACTATTGTACTTCTATGATCTCAGATCCGATTGATATTTTCCACTCTTTTTACGGACCAAGCTTTTGATGGACCGAGAGGCAGTTACTTATTAATCTCGCCTACTCTCAAGACTGTTGGACTTCTATGAGTCTTGTACTAATTTATTTAGATTCTACTATTATAGAGGCTTGTACTCTGTGACAACTAGTTTTGGGATGGTTTTTGTTTGGATTATGCCCCTTATGTGTTATATCCTTGTTATTTTTAATGTTACATAGTTTTTGCTTTTGTTTTATCTTGTACTATGTTTTTATGACCTGTTTACGCTGACCTGTCTCAGTGGTTAAAAGCGAGTGACATCATACTCGATTTCAACTCGTGACAAATTCTGTATCAGAGCCCCAAGTTCATAGATCTCACATGTATACAAGCCAGTCGAATAAAGTCTCAAGGGTTAACATAGAGATATCTGTTGTTTATCTTTGAGAGGCTATGAAAACTATTAGGAAAATTCTCTTTTACTTCTTTCAACTCAGTCCTGCAGGAATTGTATATTTAGTGCTAATTGTCTCATGTTCTTTCGATAGATAGCCAAGACTAGAGTATCAGTTGCTGACAGGGGAGAGGTAGCCCCTGAGACTTTTACTGAGACTCTAGTTTGAGGTAGAGCCATGGGCAAATTTGGAGGCCGAGGTAGGGGCCAGGGTTAACGAGAAGCACCAACTCAAGACTGTGAGAGTCGTATCTCCCCAAAGACTAAGCTTGAGAGTAGAGGAGATCAGGTTCCTCCAGAGTATGCAAATGCACTATTATTGTAGGATACATTTTTGAGGGTGTTGGATGTGCTTTACAACATGACACAAATTAGATGTGCCACAGGTACCCTGGGAGGTTCATAGACCTACGTAGATTGTAAAGATCTTATTCAAGGACCTATTATTCATGCTTAGGTGGCCAGTTACTTGCAATTGATGATCAACAGAGCTACAAGCGATTTCAGAAGATAAAACTACCCAATTTTAGGGTAGTAAGGGTAAGGATGCTTACAATTTCTTGACTTTATACCACAAGACATTGGAGGTCGTTGTCCTAGTTGATTCTCTAGGTGTTAGATTTGATGCTCTTCCGCTCAGAGTCTTCGCTAGATGGTGGTGGAGGACATATATGAGGTATAGGTAGTTAGAACTCCTCCGATAGAGTGGGGTGTATTCTCAGAGGATTTTCAGGATCAATTTATTCCTTGGAGAATTTGTGAGGAAAGCCATACTGGATTTGAGATTTTGACTTAGGGTAGCATGACTATTGTAGAGTATGAGGCCCGATTTTTTCAATTATCATGCCATGCAATATCCTTTATTCCTACTGAGGTGTAGAGAATTCATAAATTTGTGAGAGACTTGATTTTTTCCATTAGATCCTATGTATTAAGGTTAGCTCATGGGGAGCCTCCTTCTAGACTATTGTGAGTATTGCCAAGGAGGCGAAGTTGAATGTTCGAGAGGATTTTGGGGGCTCTAAGAGAACCTGAGCTTTTGGTCATTATTCCAGCACTTTTTCAGGAGGTAGAGGGTTCCATCTAGGAGGTAGTATATCATAACATCAGGGTCCAATGCGTGTTTCATTTCCAGCTTTAGAGGGTTGTTCTGATTCATCTAGTATTTAAAGATCTATAAGTCGGGGTGGCTACAACATTCCTCCTAGTTCTTCACATCATCAACCCACTCTGAGGTCTTGTTATGGTTGTGGATATCATGTTCGTATGATCATATAGTGCTATTTCCAAACTCATTTTGAGCCATACCATACCCATTTAGCAGTACCTACAAGAGATTCAGTACCTTTAGCTAGAGGTCCAGCTCCACCAATTAGGGGGGTGCTAAAGCTTAGACAGATAGAGGTGGCCATGATCCTAGTAGGTGTACTAGTGATTCTTTGGTTCAACAGGGTAGTAGAGGTACTGTTCATTCTGGTGAAAGTTGCGGTGCTCATTGGTATGCATTTCCAGGGAGACCCGAGGCAGAGGCCTCGATGCGATTATTATAGGTATTGTCCAGTTTGTTATCAACTTGCATTTTGTGTTGTTTGACCCTGGTTCTACTTATTCATATGAGTCCACATATTTCTTTTCTAGGTTTGACTTATTGTGTGATCATATGCCAGTGCATATATATGTTTCTACTCCAATAGGAGATCCTATAGTGGTGGATCGCGTGTACCGATCTTATCTTATCTCTTTGGTGGATAATGATACTTGGGTGTACATGATTATTCTTGATATGGTTGATTTTGATGTTATCTTGGATATGGATTGTCTATCTCCATATCATGCTATTCTTGCTTATTTTGCTAAGACAGTTGATCTTTGTTGTTCGCAAATTTATGGATATGTTTTCTACCGATATCCCAAGAGTCCCTCTTGATACTGATATTGATTTTGCTATTGACGTGGATCTAGGCACCAAGCTTATTTCTATTCCTTCATATCATATCGCTCCTACTGAATCGAAGGAGTTGAAAGAGAAGCTTCAGGGTTTATTGATTAGGTGGTTTATTCGGCCTATGTTTAAGAAGGATGGGTTTATGAGGATGTGCATCGACTGTTGAAAGTTGAACAAGGTGATTGTTAAGGATAACTACCCTATTTCTACCATTGATAATTTGTTTGATCAGTTTTAGGGTGCAGCGGTGTTCTCCAAGATTGATTTGAGGTACGGGTATCACCATTTTAGGATTAAACTAGTTGATATTCCTAATACTACTTTCCAAATGAGGTATTTTCTCACTAAGAGTTTCTAGTTATATTGTTTGGATTAACCAATGCACTTGCGATGTTCATGGGCTTGACGAACAAAGTATTTTGGCCTTATTTGTAGTCCTTTATGATTGTATTTATTAATGATATCTTGGTCTATTCCAAGATAGAGGCTGACCATGTAAAGCATTTGAGAATCGTGCTGTAGAGGCTCAGAGAGAAGAGGCTTTATGCTAACTTCTCTAAGTATGAGTTTTTGCTCAGTTTAATAGCATTTATTGGGCATGTGGTGTCCTAGAAGGGCATCAAGGTTGATCTAGCGAAGGTGGAGGCCATTAGAGGGTAGGCTACACCTACCTCCACCGTTGAGATTCATAGTTTTATGGATTTGGATGGTTATTATTAGCTTTTCGTACATGGTTTCTCTAATATAGCAGCTTCATTGACTAGACCCACTTAGAAGACTGTGATATTTTATTGGTCGGAGGAGCATGCAGAGAACTTCCGAAAGCTTAAGGATTTGTTGACTACCACACCTGTTTTGACCTTGTCTGAAGAGGGTGTTTATTTTTCATCATGTATTTTGATATATCAAGTTTTGGGTTAAGAGGTGTATCAATGTAGAAAGTTGCCTATTCCTCAAGGTAATTAAAGCCTCATGAGAAGGATAACTCCATCATGATCTAGAATTGGCAGTTGTTGTCTTTGTTTTGAGATTGTGGTGGCACTATTTGTATGGAGTTCATTGTGAGATATTTATCGATTATCATAGCTTACAGTACGTCTTCAGCTAGAAGGACTTGAATTTGAGGCAGGGGAGGTAGATTGAGCTTCTAAAGGATTATGACTTAACAATTCTATACCATTTGGGAAGGGTCAATATTCGATACTTTGAGTATGAAGACTTCTGGTATGGACAACCTTGCAGCCATTTGGGTAGAGGAGCACCCCTTGTCTAGAGATATTCAGATTGGCCAATGGTTTGGTAAGAATACAACTTTCTAATGATGGTAATGTGCTTTCATTCCTGGAGGCCTGATCTCTTTTGATGGATCAGATCTGCGAGCAACAGTTTGAGCATGAGAGGTTATCTCTCATTCGAGACAAGGTGACTAGGGCTGAGGCCAATAGGGTCATGCTTGATATCGATGGAGTTTTGAGGATTAGGGGTCAGATTTGTGCACCTAACTAGGGTAACTTGATTAGGCTGAGAGAAGAGAAGGCTTATTGTGCTAGATATTTCATTCATCTAGGAGTGACAAAGATGTACCATGATTTGTAAAGTTTCCATAGGTAGCGTGTCTCACATATAAGATGATGGAAAAAGGACTTAGCCAAAGAAGGCTGGCTAGATTGGGAATAAAATTGAATGAGTACAGTAATGGTGGTGTGATGGCGCTACTTGGGTCTGAATCTTCTTTGATTGTGGATGTTAAGTCTGAGCAAGTCCTTGACCCACCTTAGATGAATTAAAGGCCTTAAGAAGGAAGGAAAGACAGAAGTTTTCTCACAAGGGGGAGATAGTGTACTCCCATATCAAGGGAGGTTGTGTGTACCCAACGATAATGAGTTGAAGAAGTTGATATTGCAAGAAGCTCACAACTCTTCTTATTCTATTCATCCTGGTTCTACAAAAATATATAGAGATTTGAGGGAGATCTATTGGTGGAATGAAATGAAGAGGAACATTGCCAAGTTTGTGGCCAATTGTGCCAATAGCCAACAAGTCAAAGTTGAGCATCAAAGGCCTGGTGGCCTAAATCAAGTTATTGATATTCCTACTTAGAAATGGGAGCAAGTCAATATGGAATTTGTAGTGGGGTTTCCTAAGAACAAGAAGAGTTTTGACTCCATATGGATGATAGTGGATCGAATGACAAAGACAACTCACTTCTTACTGTTAAAATAGCATTTAGTAAGGAGGATTATGCTCATTTGTATATTCGAGAATTGGTGAGGTTGCATAGGATTCCATTATCCATCATATCGGATCGAGGGTGTCCAATTTACCTCTCATTTTTGGAAATCTTTTCAAAGGGTTCTTAGTACTAAGGTGAAGCTAAGTACCGCTTTCTATCCCCAAACTAATGGGCAAGCTGCGAGAATAATTCAATCATTGGAGGATATGTTAAGGGCTTACGTATTGAAGTTTAAGGAGAGATGGGAGGAGCATTTGCCTCTTATCGAGTTTTCTACAATAATAGATTTCCTGTAAGCATTGAGATGGCTCAATTTGAACCATTGTATGATAGGCTGTCTAGATCACCTATCGGGTGGTTTGAAGTTGGTGAGATGACCTTAATAAGACCAAACTTATTTATGGGCACAATGGAAAAGGCGAGACTCATAAGGAAAAAGTTGAAAACTACCCAAAGTCACTAAAACTCCTACTACGATGTAAGGAAGAGGGACCTTGAGTTCAATATTGGTGATTGGATCTAATTGTCAGTGTCTCCCATGAAAGGTGTGATCTAGTTTGGTAAAAAGGGAAAACTAAGCCCTAGGTATTTAGGTATTACAAAGTGGTAAGGAGAATAGGCTAGGGGGCATATAAGTTGGACTTACCTAAGCAAAATGAATTTAATTCAGTCGGTCTTTCATGTGTCAATGTAGTGAAAGTTCACAGGTGATGCAAATTCTATAGTTCCCTTAAGATGTGAACATTGAAGAGAATTTGAGTTATGAAGAAGTACCCGTTGAAATGTTAGACAGGTAAGTGAAGAAGCTAAGGAACAAGGAAGTTGCATTTGTAAAGTACTTTGGAGAAATCAACAAGTTAAGAGTGCAACGTGGAAGCAGACATGATGAAGTGTTACCTATATCTATTTCACTCTACTCAAGCCTAAGTATCAAGTCCTTCTTGCCCAAAACCATAAATTTCTTGCCTTTCAGTTTTGCATGATACTTACACTTATTTTCATGTTCATGGACTGTTTTGAAATATATTCTAAGTATGGGGAAATTTCATGAAAAGATATTTAGATTGTATCTTTGCATGCAAGTTGGGTTGTTAGATGATGTTTAACTCCTTAGAGCCTATGTTTAAGTGCATTCAGGGACGGACATTCCTAAGGGGAAAAAATTGTAAGGATCCTCAAGTTAGAATCTGGAAAGTACAGAAAAGTTGGACTGAAAATGTACAGGGGTCAATTGATGAAGCCAAGTTCATGACTCATGGTTTAATCACGAGCCATAGACTAGGCTCGCGGATAAGAGCCTCCAGAAGTTGACATTTTTCTAAGTGTAAAATGATCCACAAAGACCATCAATGACCCGTGGAAGGAAAGATAGACTGTAGATAGGGTCGTAGGTGTGAATTCTAGACATAAAGGAAGTTTGAAGTTTTTAGAAGGTAACCTAATACCAACTAGACAATCTGTAGTCCCTTGCACGGTCCATGGTTAGCCTTCATGAGTGAGGTCCAGAAAAGGTGGAAATTTCACCAAGTCTGGAAGGACTCCAGCAGGCCATCCATGTCTTATGAATCAAAAAATGACCCATGGATATGGGTTTCATGGTTGGGGTGGGTAACTATTTTCTAATGATTGGTAAAGGAGAATGGGACAAGAAGAATCACGACTCGTGGTTCCATCCACGACACGTAATTGGGGTCTCGCGGATTGAATCCGACAGTTTTAATGAAGCACAATTTTGTCCTTTTCACCAATTCTAAACCTAAACTACGTTATTTTTGAGACTCTTAGGCCCTTAAACAGACCTTAAAAGCCCTAGATTCCCATTCCTTTTTAATTCTTCCACTTTCTCAAATTTTCGAAGACATTCATTCTCTCTGAAGGCAAGGAGAAAAAGGCTAGGGTTACGAGGGTTTTCATCATAACAACAAATTCCTTCTTCATAGGCTTACCTAAGGTATGTGAGTTGATTTGTGGGTCTCCTTTCATCTACAAAGTCCTATATTAACAATATCATGCATGCTAATGATGATGTCAAGATGTTTTATGTTATAATATGCTTTTAACGTTACCATGAGCTATTTTATTAAGTATTTTCATGTGTTTTAAGTCGATGATGATGACCCCAATGATGTGGATTTTGAATGAATAGAGTGTGTTTTTAATGCATGTTTTATGTAAGCATATTACTCCCATGCTCATGTATGTTTCTTATGGTTTATGAGTTATTCCTAACTAATGATTTGGCCTACTAAGTTTGAAGTTAATCCTTGCATGTTATATGATGACACATAAGGCATAAAAGAAAGGTTTTAAGTTGATGATTTGTCAAAGATATAAGCATGTCAATAATGCCCTAAATGATATTTTTGATCATCCCTAAGATGAAAGGACAATTCTCACTTGGTGGTTCTTAGGTTTCGAGCTACTCTTGAGATTGTTACTTACGATCCTAAGCATCATTATTTGACCAAGTTTATGTTCAAAAGAATTTTGTAGGATGACTTAGCACTGCATGAGGAATTGAGGTGGGTTTCGGTAAGGAAACCTAGAAGCAACCCTTTTCCCTATTAACTGTGTTCCACCTTAGGAGCCCTTACAGGCTAGGCTAATGGATCCACATAGGCCAATTATGATAATGATGATGCATGCTATGTGACGGAGTTCCACCTAGGAAGTGGTCTCCCCATGCCAACGTCGGCGGTTATGTTTGATTTAATGTAGTAGCTCACATGATCTTCAGTATCGATTACGGTCCACTCCCACAAGAGTATGATATTAATGTCTTCATTCCATCATATGTGTTTTGTTTATGCATTACTTTTACTCATATTGAACGTAATCCCTTATGCATGCTTAAGCTTATACAAAAGCTTCCTTTGTCATTTCATGCATTAGAGTCTTTACCTTGCAAAAGATAGCATTACAATTTCATACATGTATTATATCTCACATACTTAGTACATTTCAAAAGTACTAACACATATTTTTCCTACACAATGTCACCATATAAGGACAAGGGCTCTTCCCTCGGCTCGTGGCTAGTTCTTTCAATGCTCCAAGAATAGTTCTATTATGGTGAGCCTTTAATTTGAGACTCCACCTATTTTCTCTTCTTTCTATGTATTCTTGGACATAATTTATGTTTTGGTTTTTAAACTAGAGGCTTTTACTTTCTGTGTTCAAATTTTGAATCTTTTCTATTTTAGGGAAATCGACATTTACGGGTTGTATATTTATGGACCCAGTGTATGTCTTTGAGGTGTTGCTTCAAATGATATCCCATAGACCTTATCCATTTATTTCTGCAACATGGATGAGTTTGTGCCCATGAATGCTCAATATGTTAAGATAGCTTGGATAAGGTGCCTACGAGTGTCTCATTGGTCGTATTACGACTAGGACCTATGCTTGTTTTGTGACATATATGATGAGGTATATTATGAATGATGAAAGGATCCAATATATTTTATACAAATTCATGAATATTATGTATGATAAGGGCTACCAAGCATGTTACGAAATCTATGGAAATTCTATGAAAGTTATGAGATATCATGAAGCCCTTGTTATGGTACTAGGACACGCCTTCTTGTGAAAAGACAATTTTAACTTGAAGGGGTTATAGATTTTAATGAGTTATTTTTATCATGATGTTATCTTTTCCAATCTTATACATATATGATTATGTTCATATATACCATGGGACTAGACTTAGCACCAAATGGGATTTAAGGTGAGAGACTATCCCCAAGGGTCCTTGTATAAAGTCTTACTTCTCATAACTAAGTGATACCGTAGGATTATGTATTAGCAAGTAGATCCACATTGTCATGATCCAAATCTAAGGCCTAGTCATGAAACAGCAAAAGTGACACCTAAAGGCATCCCATCTAAGCCTCATCTTTATATCATAAGCATTCATAAGGTAAATTAAGCATATATAAAAGAATAAGTAAGTGGAAAAGCATAAAACTAGGAACATCATAGTTTCCCTTAGGAGAATATACATCAATCCACTGTGTCCAAAATGTGCCTCTGCATCATAAAAGCTTATGATGTAGAGGCATATTTACACACCTTGTCGGCGGTCCCTACATGGTAATATCGTGTAAGCAAAGAAGTATGTGTTAGTACGTGGAATATACTAAGTATGTAAGTATGCCATGAACTAAAGGACATAATAAAATATCAATATGCTAATCATAATCAATAGGATAAGGACACAATATGTATGAGCAATGTAAGTTAAAATCAAGAAAAGAAGCATCATCAAATTGATTTAAAGCATTAGCATAGATATGTAAGAATAAGACCATAACTGACATATAAGACCATATTGACTATTACATGGAATCTTGTTGTTCCCTCTACACTAAGCAAATAGGAGTCTACATAAAGTAGGCTCGATCCTTACCATATGTGCTCCATCCTAGCACGATGAAAACCCATTATTTGACCCCACGCTTTAAGCTCTATCTTAGTATGACAAATGTCCATCATCAAAGCTAAATGGATCCATTACTACACATTTAAGGCATAATATTCATTCATAAGGTGACACATATTTATGAGACAACGGGATCTAGCAAATCCCTCTCGTGCTAAGTCATATCCCGCGAAATACTTAAATAATGCATATACATAGATTTTAACATAATTCATACTTTATTTAAAAACCTGCTTTCATAGTTCATAAAGTAGTCATCATAGCCTTTTATAAAAATAGCTTTTCATAAAAACATCTCACGTCGTAAGATAGTCCATCTATTTTGCTATTCATCATGGTGTAGGTAGACATTTCAACCTTAACATTATCATTGTAAACATTAGGGTTTCATCACCCTCTTTATCATATCATCATCATTATCATCATCATAATATCATCATTATCATAAAATATGCTTTTATATACTCAGGATCATAATTATGAAAATCTAGATCTTTATCATAGGAGACTTGGGCTAAATGTGGGTTCATGAGCATTTGCATCTAAATTATGCAATTGGATGAAATTCATAGAGGAAACATGTAATTAAAAATCAATTTGGATCATTAGCAAAGGAACCAACATCAAATCATTAAGCCCTAGTCATGCATACATTAAAATCACATAATTTTCTTGGAAATCACATAAATAATATAGTTCTTCATAATTAATGCATAATTAGATATAATCATCATGAAGTAATCATAATTCATGCTTTTGAAATCATAGCACAAAAGCTCATAGAAAATCATCATGAGACTTTGATAAAATGAGTTTTGGATTGGGCTTCGTGGATAAAACTAAAATATGAATGAAGATCTACATTCCTCACGTGAGAAACCTTAGAATGGAAGGAAAAATTTGGAAATCCTTAGGCCAACCTTCAAACCCTAGCTTCAATGGAATCTTTCTTCTAGTGAGAGAAATATTTGAGAATGACAGAGTTATGAGGATGAATGACTTTGAACGAATTAGCAATAGAACTTATAGAGGTTAGGTCGCTTAAGGTAGTTGAGAGGGTCAAAACGACATGGTTTAAGTCACAAAAGAATTGGAAATATTAAAAAGATCTTTCATTAAAACCTGAAAGAGCCGTCCACATGGCCCCGTCTATGAGCCATGGATCCATCTACAGCTCGTGACTTGGACCATAGATCTTTCTAAGCACAAAAGTTGAGTTGCTAAAATTTGCATCTTTTAAACCATGGATATTAGGACGACTCATCAATCTATCTGCAATTCATAAGTCATCTCGTAGAGTAGTTCCCGACTTGGAAAAATTTAGGTTCTTAAGGACTCCTTTCTATGACATTATTGATGAGATATGGTTCCATATATGATCTGTCTTATTAATCATGAATCAACTAAAACAACCCAAAAAGTGCCCAAAAATGTGTCTCAAAAATTCCAGAATCATAATTTTCATATATCACAAAATATATGCGTGATATCGAAAATCTGACTTCATATTCTTGTTCAGGGGCAAAATTGAGTGGCAAATGGGTCTAACCCAAATTTTAGAGCAACCGAAGCAAAAACCAAATTTTCAAAGTGAGCTGAAAAATATTGCAAGTGCACATTCCTTCCGCAACATGCACTAGTGTTAAGGTTGTCCTTATTTTTGACTTCGGTCCAAGACTTTTAAGTCTTGGGCTTAAGTGTTCCCATACGTGAAAATACTTATACATAGCCATTTTTCACCCTCATATCCTGAACATTTCCCAATGTTCACCAAAACACTTAGCCAATTATTTTACTCCCAAAATTCAAGACTCAAACCTTCTTCCAAATCTTAAGAATTTCACTCAAGCTTCAAGTCTCCATTAAAGTCTTCTTCAAGAAATTCTCCAAACCTAAGGTATGTGGGTTTCAACTACTGGATCCTTTCACGCATGGTGCCTAATCCTCTTTTCTACTTAAAATGTATGATTTAAAGTTGATTTACTGATGGGTCGTGATTATTATAAATTCCACTGCACGGTGAATTGGGGTTTCATGAAATTATAATTATTTTAGCATGTTTTGAGCTATAAATCTTAGATCTAATGTGAAATTTAATGAAGGGTTTTGATGTATGTTGCTTGAGGGTGTTACAAAGTATTGATCAATGATTTTACATGGGATTTACTTATATGCTTTCACTCTTGAATTGCATGGTTTTATACTAGCACTACACACCTGCCAAGTGTTTGATAAAATGTCCGGTTATGATTTCTTGTGAAATTGAAGGTCCAAAGCATGTCTTATGAGTTGAATGACTTCATGGTGATTTTCTAGCTTCCTAAAGATATATCTAATTCATGGAAATGTTGATGATGTTATCGGGCCGGATTAAGCCTCTCTTTCAAAGATTTAACTTCTTGTGAGCCTTTGATGTTGATGCTAATGTAAAAGTAATGTTGATGATTACCCATTCTTATGTATAATGATTAGGCTCTCCATTTGAGGTCACTGATGTTAAGACTACTCATGCCATGTCTCTATGTCTGTGCCAAGTTATTAAAGTATGATTATCTTATATATATTCCGTGGGATTAGACATAACACCAAGTGGACTAGAGGCGAGTACCCAAGTCCCAAAACTACGTACCACCATAGGTGAAGGTTTTAGAGGCGAGTACCCAAATCCAGGCTTGAAGCAAGTACCCGAGTCCAAGAACTAGAGGCGAGTACCCGGTTCACATTGGGCTTAGTGGATTTACTTAGTCATTAGGAGGTTTACCTTTACAAGTAACTTCCCCTTTCTTCTGATGAAGGGGTAACATCAGGATTCCAAGTTGTAGCTTACTTGGTTTCATTTTTTGCCAGTTGAGGTTTCTTCCCATGCTTATGTATTATGGTCTATACAAGTTAATTAGATTGTAAGAATGTTTTACTTCAAGCATCATTCATACATGTCATATCGCTATTGTGCTATCTATTGCTTATGGTTATGCATTTTGATTGTGTTGCTTATCTCTTGTTGCATTGCATACTACACACTTAGTACATTCAAATATACTAACACATAATTTATGCCTACATAATGTTACCATGTATAAACTAGAGCTCCTATTGGTTCTCCTCGTGGCTAAACAGATTTTTCATGGTAGCTTTTGGTGAGTCCTCAAGTCCGGGGATAATATCTATCTTCTTCATGATTATGTTTAGACTACATATTATATATTTTCTAATACTTATGACTTTAAGGGTAAGCCCGGTTACTTGTCTTGGCCCTCGCTAAGTTCTATGTCTAGAGGTGTTGTTGGACAAGTTATGTATTATGTTTAAGCTTTGACTCGGCTATTTACTCACATCTTTAACTCTATCTTCCTTAATCTCAATTCCCTTGTTTATGCTTATCTCTTACTGTCATTTTTTATTTACTTCCGCGACCAAGGATATGTAATGATATGCAAAGAGGCTTGTTTGGGGATCCTTCAGGTTCCCTATTCGCCAGTCATGACTAGGCCCTAGGCTTGGGTTATGACAAAGATGGTATCAGAGCACTAGGTTGATAAATCCTCGGAGTCCGACACACCGTATTGATTAGAGACTTATTCATGGTTGTGTTGTGCACTACAACTATGAGTAGGAGGCTATGAGACATTTTAGGAAAAGTTTCCCTTCATCATGTTCTAAGTTGTGCTATAGAGTTGGAGTAAGTTTTCCCCTTAACTATTATTCTTTTCTATGCTAGGTCATGTCTAATACAAGAGGAAGAAGATCCCACTGTCTCGAGGAATAACCGGCTCATGATGGGTTCCAGGATGCTCTCACCATGCTTGCTCAAGTTGTGGCTAATCAATCCAACCAAGGGGCCCAAGCCCCTCATGCTCCTACTCTGGCATCTCAAGTGAGAGACTTCATGAGGATGAACCCACGGGAATTCTATGGATCAAAGGTGGATGAGGACCTACAAGGATTTGTTGATGAGATTCACATTGTGTTGTCTATTATGGGTGTGAGGTCAGAAGAGAAGGTGGAGTTGGCAGCTTACCAACTCAAAGGGGTAGCACAAACATGGCTTAATCAATGGAAGGAAGAGAAAGAGGTTGATAATATGGTTCTATGGGAGAAGTTCAAGGTGGCTTTTCTTAACCAGTTTTTCCCTCTTGAGCTTACGGAGGCCAAGATGGTGGAGTTCATGAATCTGAAACAAAGTTCTATTAGTGTGAGAGAGTATGCCCTCAAGTTCAACCAACTTTCTAAATACGCTCTCCAATTGGTGGGGGATCCAAGGTCTAGGATGAACAAGTTCATGATGGGTGTCTTTGATTTGGTGAGTGAGGAATGTTGGTCCGCTTTGTTGGTTAGTGACATGGACTTGTCCCATTTGATAACATATGCCAAATAATTGGAAGGGAAAAAGTTGAGGAAATGAGAAGTGAGGGGTCTAAAAGGGCTCGATTTGACGTAGCTTCCAAGATCATGAGTCCAACCATGCTCCAAATGAGAGCGTTGTCAAGAGTAGAGTGGTCAACCCTAAGAATCTAGGTGGAGGTGTTGGTGGACAAGCTCCTCCTATGTGTGAAAAGTGTGGAAAGTGCCACCTGGGAGATTGCTTAGCTAGATTGATTACGTGTTTTGGATGTAGTGGAATGGATGATAAGATGAGACATTGTCCATGGTTCCCCAAGAACCATAAGGATAGTCATCGGCGTTCTCAACCATACCCTCCTAAGAGTCACTAAGCTTGGCATGGTGCTTCGAAGGTAAGTTGAAGGCTTTAATTTTAATGGATCTGAGTTTTATCATTTTTTTTTGGTTGCTAGAGGGATTTTTGTATGTCCCAAGTTGTGATGTGAGCCTTTGGTGTCTATCTCTTGGTTGAGTATATGGTTGCTAGAAAGTCCATAAGTGTTGATCCTTGTTCATATTGCATTAGGTCTTGCCTCGTGACTTGTTGGATTTGATGTGGTGGATTTTGATGTTGTACTTGGGATGGAATAGTTTCATGCATATTGTGTCTCCATTGATGGTAGGACCCATGGAGTTAGTATCTGACTCCACAATGAACCCGTCTTTGAGTGGGAGGTCGTCAAGTGGTAGCAAATGAGTTAGGTCCATTCTTGACTTAAGGTTCAATTGATCTTTAAGGTTTTCCTCATGTTCATATTACATAGATCCTTGTCTTATGATCTTGGTTAAGTATAGCTTGTTGGGTTGGAGGTCTTGGGATGGTTTGGATACTTGCATAGCATGCTTCCAATGGGTGTAGAACCCATAAGGTTGTAATGTCATGGTTAAGAATAGATGATATATTTGTTCGACTATAATGGGACAGTCACTTCTCTAAGATCGATCTTTAGTTCAAGTTTTGCCCCAAGTAAGGATGAAGGTAGGTGATATCCCTAGGTGTCTTTTTGGATTAGGAGTGAGCATTATTGGTATTGGTGGAGTTATTTGGTTGACTTATGCATCAGTGGTGTTTGTGGGTTTCTTGACTAGGTCTTAAAACCCTACCTTAATATGTTGTGGTGGTCTCTAGTGATGATATATTGATTTGTTTAGAGCTTGTGAATCATTTAGGGGTAGTGTTGCAAATCTTGGAGGATGAGAGGTTGTTTACTAAATATGATAAGTGTGCATTGTGGATAGCAAGAAGGTAGTTAGAGCTCCTTAAGGATTATGGTATGAATGTGCATTAGTTTTCCTGGTAAGGCTAGTGTTGTGGTCGGTGCCCTAAGTAGCCTAGTGTGTGTTGATGGTGATGGCAAGGAGGTAATTAGGGAGGTTATCGGTTGGCTAGATTGGCGGTTAGGTTGGAGGAAGTTGAACATGATGGTGCAGCATTCTTGATGGTTCCAAATCTTCGTTGGTTAAGAGGTCTAGATTATGCAAGGCCTTGACTCCGCCTTATGAGAGTTGGAAGTTTTGGATGAGAAGATGATAGAGTGGAGGTTATCTCCCAAGGGGTGCAGAGATGGTAGTGGTTTATGGTACCAAGTGGGTTAGGTGTATTTGAGGTTGAAAATTGAGCTATGGTTGTGAGTCCTTATAGGATGAAGAGGGAAGTTGGTAAGGTTGCATAAGTTTGGGGGTTGCCTATGTATAGGGGTTTGCTTATTCCGGTTCTTCATACTTCTAGGTTGTTGGGATGTGTTGGTGACTATACAATAGCACTCCTTGATATTGTGGTGATGTGGAGGATAAGTTGGCTTAGGAGAAGGTCTGGTGGAGGTGTGGGATGGATGAGTGGATAAATTGATTTATAATGATGTAGTGTTCGTCAAGGCCCTTTGGAAGAGTCATTTATTCGTATGAGTTTCTCGGGGAGCCGATGCAGGCATGGATATATCAATATTTCTTTCATTCTATTCAAGTTTATGATGATATGTCAAGTCTTTTCTATGATTCCAAGTCTTATGTTTCAGTCCCTATGTCATTCATATGTATTCATGTTTAAGAAGGCAAGTTTATAATAATTTTACACTTATGTTGAGATTTTGAAAATGAGGTTTTAAAGTGTATTTTTACATTCTTGTTAGGGCTGATCTCTTCATGATTACTCTTCTCTTGTTTGTTTCTTTGACATTCGGGGATGAATGTTCCCAAGGGGGAGATATTAAAACGACCCAAAAAGTACCTGAAAATGTGCCTAAAAATGCCTGAAATCATAATTTCCATATATCTCAAAATCCTTGCGTGATATCAAACATCTGACTTCATATTCTTGTTTGTGGGGAAAAATTGAGTGCCAAATGAATCTACCCCAAATTTTAGAGCAATCGTAGCAAAATTCAAATTTTCAAAGAGGGCTAAAAAAGTGTAAGTGCGCGTTCCTTCCACAACACGCATAAGTGTTAAAATTGTCCTGATTTTCGGCTTCGGTCCAAGACTTTAAAGTCTTGCACCTAAGTGTTCCTTTACGTAAAAATACCTGTACTTAGCTATTTTTCACCCTCACATAATCCTAAACATTCCCCAATACTCACCAAAACACTTAGCCAAATATTTCACTCCCAAATTCAAGACTCAAACCCTCTTCCGAATCTTAAGGATTTCACTCAATCTTCAAGTTCCCATTAAAGTCTTCTGTAAGAAATTCTTCAAAGCTAAGGTATGTGGGTTTCAACCATTGGTTCTTTTTACCCATGTTGCCCAATCCTCTTTTCTACATACAATGTGTGATTTAGAATTGATTTACTCATGGGTCTTGATTATTATAAATTCCACTGCACAGTGAATTAGGGTTTCACGAAAGTATGATTGTTTTAGCATGTTTTGAGCTATAAATCTTAGATCTAATGTGAGATTTGATGAAGTGTTTTAATGAATATTGCTTGAGGGTGTTATAAAGTGTTGATTAATGATTTTACATGGGATTTACTTGCATGTTTTCACTCTTGAATTGCATGGTTTTACACTAACACTACACAACCGCCAAGTGTTTGATAAAATGTCCGGTTATGATTTCTTGAGGAACTGAAGGTCCAAAGCATTGTTATGAGTTGAATGACTTCATGCTAATTTTAAGCTTCCTAAAGATATAGCTAATTCATGGAAATATTGATGATGTTGTCGGGCCGGATTAAGCCCCTCTTTCAAAGATTTTACCTCTTGTGAGCCTTTGATGTTGATGCTAATATAAGGGTAATGTTGATGATGACCTATTTTTATGAATGATGATTAGGCCCTCCATTTGATGTCAATGATGTTAAGAGCTACTTGTGCCATGACTCTATCGTTGTATCAAGTTATTAAAGTATAATTATATTATATATATCGAGTGGGATTAGACTTAATACCGAGTGAACTAGAGGCGAGTCCCCAAGTACCAAAACTATGTGCCACCATAGGTGAAGAGTTTAGAGGCGAGTCCCAAAATCCCTAAGAGGCGACTACCCTAAATATGAGGACTTCAGGCGAATACCCAAGTCCGGGGTTGAGGTGAGTACCCGAGTCCAAGAACTAGAGGCGAGTACCCAGTTCACATAGGGCTTATTGTATCCACTTAGTCATTAGGAGGTTTACCTTGGCAAGTAACTTCCCCCTTTCTTCCGGTGTAGGGGTAACATCGAGATTCCAAGTCTTAGCTTGCTTGGTATTATTTTATGTCAGTTGAGGTTTCTTCCCACGCTTATGTATTATGGTCTTTACAAGTTGGTTAGATTGTAAGCATATTTTACTTCAAGCATCATCCATACATGTCATATCATTATTATGCTATCTATTGCTTATACTTATGCATTTTGACTATGTTGCTTATCTCTTGTTGCATTGCATCATACATACTTAGTATATTCAAACATACTAATTCATACTCTATGTCTATATGATGTTACCATATAGTAGCCGGAGCTCCTATTGATTCTCCTCGTGGCTAAACGGATTGTTCAAGGTATCTTTTGGTGAGTCGTCATATCTGGGGACAATATCTATCTTCTTCATTCTTATGTTTAGACTATATCTTGTATATTTTAAAATAACTATTACTATGAGGGTGAGCCTAGTTACTTGTCTTGGCTCCCGCTAAGTTCTATGTCTAGAGGTGTTGTTGGACAAGTTATGTGTTATGTGTGAGCTTTGACTCACCTGTATTAATAAAATGTTTAACTCTCGCTCCCTTAGTCCCAATTTCCTTGTTTATGCTTATCTTTTATTGTGATTTTTTTATTTACTTCCATGATCAAGGATGTGTAATGATATGCAAAGATGCTTGTTTGGGGTTCCTTTGGGTTCCCCATTCGCCGGTCACGTCTAGACCCTAAGCTTGGGTCGTGACATCAACTTCTGAGAACTCCTAAATTTTCCATCTTTCTTGATTCAAATCCACGAAACCACCTATGACCTGTGCTTGTTTGCACGGGCCATAGATTGGCTTGTGTGACCAAGTCAGTCCAAAAATTTCTTAACTCTTTATTTTCCAGGCTAACAACGTGCAGAGTATTACAATATCTACCCCTTGGAATCATTCGTCCCTGAATAAGATAGAAATATGCTTGAATAGAGTGGAAACATAATCATCATCATAATACATATACAAAAATGCAACTTAATCATCATTTTTATACAATCATCAAACTCATGCATCAAATATCATTCAAAAAATAGTTTCATGATCATGCATATATGCAACATAACCAGAGACATGTATTTGTGAGAACGTTGGAGTAATAGATTGTATTAAGTACTTTAGGCTTGAATAGAAGGAAAGAGGTAAGGATACCATTCCATCATATCCTCCTCAGCCTCACAAGTAGCAGTTTAAACTTGTTGGTTTTTTCCTAACACTTTGACGGATGCAAATTTAAACTGGTACAACTTTATAAGTCAAGTCCTCCTCAATAGACATATCTTTTAACGGAATACTAGAATTAGGATCACCCAAGCATTTTCTTAGCATCGATACTTGAAACACTAGATGAACTATAGTTAATTACATAGGCAAATCTAGTTCATAGACTACTTTCCTAATTCTTTTTATTATCTCATAAGATCCCACATATCTATCACTCAATTTGTCTTTCTTGCCAAAATGCATTACTCCTTTCATTAGTGAAACTTTTAAATACATCCAACCACTTTCATCAAACTCTGGTTCTCTCCTCCTAACATTGTTACATGACTTTCGATGACTTTGGGCAGTCTTCAACCTTTCCATTATAACTTTCACCTTCTTCATAGCATCAAGTACCAAATTCGGTCCAATCAAGGACATTTCTCTAATCTCAAACAACCCTACTGGTGATCTACACCATCTACCATACAATGCTTCAAATGGGGCCATTTCAGTGCTCAAGTGAAAGTTATAATTATAAGCAAATTTAATTAGAGGTAAGTGATTATTCTAACTTCCTTTGAAATAAAACTCACAAGTCTTCAATATATCTTTCAACATTTGTATTTTCCTTTCGGAAAGTCCATCTGTTTAGTATGAAATGCGGTACTTAGCTTTACCTTCATAGCAAGGCCTTTTTAGAATGACTTCTTGATGTGCTGTCAAAATACAACACTTTTGATGTTTAAAAGATAGAATCTTTTATGTTCTCAAAGTGATGTTAGTGGGTTAATGTGTTTTTATGTCACAACCCAAGCCAAGGACCTAGATATGACACAATGAATGGGAATACCAAGAGATCCCAAACAAGTCTCTTAAGCATGCACAACTCATGTTGGGTTTCGCAATAGCATAAATGAGCAGTAAACACGTAGCACATAATTTTGTAGGGAAATGAGGATTTGGAATCATGCTATGGGGATGTTACAGGGAAGCGGATAAGCATGAATAACATACCAAATAAGTCTAAGGGGTGAGTAAGTATGACTCACGCTATGGGGGCATTTAGGGACTTGGGACTTCCATCTTATCAACATAACAAACATTAACCACAAAAAGGGGATAAGGGACTTAGAGGAAAACTCTAACAATGCATAAGCATAATAAGAGTCGAGCTCGTAACACATAACCCATGTATCAAACAACACCTCTAAATATGAGTGACACGAGGGCCAAGGCATCTTTCAGGCTCACCTTCAAAGATAGTATCTAAAAATAGAGCAGTCTAGATAAAACCATAAAAGTAAATGGATTTTGTCCCCTAATGTGGTGGAATCACCAATAGTTAGTCTTCACTAAACGCCCTTCATGTGCTTTGGAATATCTATAGTTATAATTTCTATATATCTCATAGTCCATGCGTGATTTTAAAAATACGACTTCATATTCTTGATTTGGAGGAAAAATTGAGTGAGAGATGGGTAAAATTTAAATTTTAGAAGACCCATAGCGAAAAATAATTTTTGCTAATTTACGATTTTCAGAGAGCATCCGTTGACGTGGCCTGGGCAGGGATTAGTGTTGATTTTGCTTCGTGTTTGGTCCTCATCGCGTACTGGATGCGAAACAGTGCAGTTTTTTCCCTAATTTTCATATTTCATCCAAGGGCATTGGGGTAATAACCAAATACCTATTTAAACGTGAAATTTTCCATACTTAGTTATTTTTCAGCTCTAGAACTCACAAAATTCTCTCTAAAACCTCTCCATGACTATCAAAATCTCCATTCAAATTCTGGGACCTTAGGAACAACTTTGGATCTCAAGAATCCATCTCAATCTTGAAGTCTCCTTCAAGTTCACTTCAAGAAATTCCAAACTTAAGGTATGTGGGTCTTCACCCATAGGTTCTTCCACACATGGAGCCCAACTCTCTCTTTTTATGAAAATTTATTGAATTCAAGGTTTGATTCTTCATAGGTATCTATTATTATGTTTTATAAATGTGAGATATGTTGGGTTTTATTAAGTGTTGACTGATTACTCATGAATATCCATTTGAAGCTTATTCTATGAGTAGATTTATGTCTACTGAGACTATGCATGATTTGAGCTATGAAACTATGAACTATTATGAACTTTTGGGATGGATTTCAAGATATCCAAAATAATGGTTTTATGACAATTTTGTTCCTTTTGAACAAGTATCATGAACCCACAAGTGTTTGATGAAATTACATGACAGGAATTTCTAAGTTGTTGATGAACTATTGCATGATTTACAAGTCAAGTGATTTCATGATGATATGGGATTTCAATCATGTATTCAATTCATGAAAAATATCTATGATGTTACAAGTGGCAAGTAGCCCTGTTTGAAGATTTTATCCTCTTGTGATCTATTCATATCAAGTTGAGGGATCAAGCATGATTATTATTTCATGCTCACGTTCAAGTTCAAGTAAGCTCACTAGAAGAGGTCAAGCATGTAATGAGCTACTCATGCCAAGTTATCATGTCTTTTACAAGTTATTCAGGTTATGATTATAGCATGATTAATTCAAGTATTCCGTAGTATTAGACTTAGTACTAATTGAGGCTTAAGATAGGGACTCGACTCAAAGGGTCCTTATATAAAATCTTTAGTCTTTAAACTATATGCCACCATAGGATCGTGTTATTTTCCTAAATGGGTTTTTCTAGTCGATCCATCTAGTTCATGTTATCATGTTTGGTTTGCCTTTGCAAGTAGACCACACTTCGCTGAAGGGAAGGGGGTGTCAAGCCTGGTCACCTTACCGAGGTTGAGTCATTCATTAGATTTCAAGTAGTAGCTTACTTGGTATCTGTTGGTTAAGGTCTCCTCCCAGATATGTATGATGTATTATGCCAGTTAAATGTTTTACATGCATGTCTTATTATAAGCATTGCTCATACAAGTCATATTGAGATTATATCCATTGCATATATGTATGCATTTTTATGGCTTATATCTTTGTTGCATTTCACCCTGCATACTTAGTAGATTCAAAGTACTAAATATTTTATGCTCACACGATATTACCATGTAGGAACTGAAGCTCTTATCGATCATCCTCCTCTATGTGGATAGTTCAATTCTTTGAGGAAAGCTTTGGTGAGTCCCCAACTCCGAAGATAATATGTACTTTATCCATGCTAGCAATTCACCTTGGGGCGCAAGTCACATTGTAGTGCAAGTTACCTTGAGGTGCACCAGTGTTGTTTGTAAAGAAAAAGGATGGTTCTCTTAAAATATGCATTGATTACCGGCAACTTAATAGAATCACTATAAAGAATAAGTATCCTCTACCAAGAATAGATGACCTTTTTGATCAAATGCAAGGGGCTAGTCTCTTCTCTAAGATTGATATTTGGTTCGAATACCACGAAGTGAGGGTGAGGGAGTATGATATTCCTAATATGGCCTTTCAGACTAGGTATGGGCACTTTGAGTTTGTGGTAATGTCCTTTGGGTTGACTAATGCACCGGTAATAGGGTCTTTAAACACTACCTTAATATGTTGGTGGTGGTTTTTATTGATAATATCTTAATTTATTCCCATAGTAAGGAAGACCATGTGAATCACTTGAGGGTGGTGTTGCAAATTTTGAGGGATGAGAGGTTGTTTGCTAAATATGAAAAGTATGAATTTTGGTTGAAAGAGGTTACATTCCTAGGGAATGTGGTGTCGGGTGATGGAATTAAAGTGGACCCTAAGAAGACAGAGGTGATAAGGAGTTGGCCTAGGCCTTTGTCTCTGATGGATATTCGAAGTTTCTTGGGTTTGGCAGGTTACTATCGAAGGTTTGTGAATGGTTTCTCTTCCATTGCTTCCCTTATGACAAAGTTGACCTAAAAAAAGAGTTTTCAAACTTTGAAATACAAGTTTATCTCCGCTCCTATATTGGCTTTATCGGAAGGGTTAGAAGGGTTTGTGGTATATTGTGATGCCTCACGGATTGGTTTAAGATGTGTTTTGATACAAAATGGCAAGGTTATTACATATGCCTGTAGGCAACTAAAGGTGGATGAGCGAAATTATCCCACCTATGATCTTGAATTGGCGGTCGTGGTGTTTTCTTTGAAAATTTGGCGTCATTATTTGTTTGGGGTTCATGTAGATATGTTTACCGACCACAAGAGTCTCCAATATGTGTTTACACAAAAAGATCTTAACTTGAGGCAAAGAGGGTGGTTAGAACTCCTCAGGATTATGACATGAGTGCACACTAGCATGTCGACAAAGCTAATATTGTGGTCAATGCTCTAAGTAGAGTGTCTATGGGTAGTCTAGCTCATATTGATATTAGTAACAAGGAGGTAGCTAGAGAAGTTCACCGGTTGGCTAGGTTGGGGTTTAGGTTGAATGAAGTTAAAAATGGTGATATAGTGGTTGTTGATGGTTCCAAATCTTCTTTGACATAAGAAGTCAAGTCAAAACATGACCTTGACCCCACCTTGCTAGAGTTGAAGGCTTTAGTGAAGGATGGTATAGTGGAGGTTTTCTCCCAAAGGGGAGATAGTGTACTTAGGTACCAAGGTAGGTTGTGTGTGCCTAATGCTGATGACTTGAAGGATTTGATTTTGAAAGAGGCTCATAATTCATCCTATTCTATTCACCCCAGTTCCACAAAAATGTATAGAGACTTGAAGGAGGTATATTAGTGGGGTGGTATGAAGAGGGATATTGCCAAGTTTATAGGTGGATGTCACAATTGCCAACAAGTGAAAGCCAAACATCAAAGGACGGGTGGCCTAGCCCAAGACATAGAAATTTCTACTTAGAAGTGGGAAGAGATCAACATGGATTTTGTAGTTGGTTTGCCTAAGACTAGGAAACACTTTGATTCTATTTGGGTTATTGTTGATAGGATGACAAAGTCAACTCACTTTTTACTGGTTATAATGCCGAAGATTATGCCAAGTTGTATGTTCATGAGTTGGTTAGGTTGCATGGGGTACCCTTGTTTATCATCTTGAATCATGGTGCTCAATTCACTTCTCATTTTTGGAGGTCCTTCCAAAAGGGTCTTGGTACTAAGGTCAAGCATAACATGGTTTTTCATCCTCAAATGGATGGTCAACCCGAAAGTACTATCCAAACTGTTGAGGATATGCTTAGAGCTTGTATTTTGGAGTTTAAGGGTAGTTGGGATGAACATATTCCACTTATTGATTTTGCTTACAACTATAGCTACCACTCAAGTATTGGCATGGCTCCCTTTGAAACATTATATGCTAGGCATTGTAGATCCCTGGTTGGGTGGTTTGATGTGGGGGAGATGGCTTTGTTAGGCTCGAATTTGGTTATGAAAGCTTGGAAAAGGTGAGCTTGATAAGGGAGAGATTAAAGATGGCCCAAAGTAGACAAAAGTCTTATTTCGATGTAATAAGAAGAGACCTTAAGTTTAATGTTGATGATTGGGTTTACTTGAAAGTCTCACCCATGAAGGGTGTGGTTTGGTTTGGCAAGAAAGGGAAATTGAGCCCAAGTTTTGTGGGACCTTATAGAATTTTGAGAAGAATCTGTAAGGTTGCTTATGAATTGGAGTTGCCTACAGATATGAACATGGTTCATCCAGTTTTTCATATGTCGATATTGAGGAAGTGGTGGGTGATGAAGTGTTATAGTGCCCTTAGAGGTTTTGGATTTTGTGGAAGATAATTTGACTTGTAAGGAGGTCCCGGTGGAGATATTAGATAGGCAAGTGAAAAGGTTGAGAAATAAAGCTATAGGATCCGTCAAGGTCCTTTAGAGGAATGAACAAGTTGAAAGTACCACATGGGAAGCCGAAGCGGATATGAAAAAAGTGATATCCATACCTCTTCCACTCTACTCAAGCTGAAGGTAATAAATTAAGTCCGATCTATGATTTCAAGTCTTAAGTTTCAGCCCCATGTAATTTTTGCATGCATTCATGTTCATGGTAACAAATTTATAGTGGGTTTTCACATTCATGTTGAGACTTTTTGAAAATGATATTTAAGTGTCTTTATTGCATTAATGTCGGGCTGAAAGCTTCATAATTACTTCTATTTCACATGTTTCTTCGACATTCAGGGATGAATGTTCCCAAGGGGGAGATATTGAAACACCCCTCATGTGCTTCGAAATATCCCACAATCGTAATTTCCATGTATCTCAAAATTCATGCGTGATTTTGAAAATCCAACTTCATATTCTTGATCAGGGGGAATAATTGAGTGGAAAATGGGTAAAACCCGTATATTAGAAGACCCGCAGTGAAAAATAATTTTTGCTAATTTGTGATTTCCAGAGAGCATCTACGCCCCAGGTGCGACGTGACTTAGATGCGGATTAGTGTTGATTTTGCTTCTCGTTTGGTCTGTGTTGTGGACTGGACGCGGACCAGTGTAGGTTTTTCCCCTGTTTCTCATATTTCGCCCAAGGGTATTAGGGTAATAACCCAACGCCCATTTAAACGTGAAATCTTCCATACTTAGTCATTTTTCAACTCTAGAACTTACAAAATCCACTCTAAAACTTCTCCAAAAGTTTGTCAAAATTCCCATTCAATTTCTAAGACCTTAAGAACAACTTGGAATCTTAAGAACCCATCTCAAGCTTCAAGTCTCCTTCAAGTTCACTCCACAAAATTCCAAGCTTAAGGTATGTAGGTCTTCATAGATTGGTCCTTTCACTCATGGAGCCCAACTCTTTCTTTTTATGACAATTTCATAATTTCAAGGTTTGATTCTTCATGGGTATCTATTATAATGTTTTATAAATGTGAGCTATGATGGGTTTTATCAAGTGTTGATTGATTATGCATGACTATCCATTTTAAGCTTATCCTATGAGTTGATTTATGCCTATTGAGACTATGCATGATTTGAGCTATGAAACTATGAACTATTATGAACTTTGGATACGGATTTCAAGATACCCAAAATAAGGGTTTTACTACAATATCGGTGGGTTGATTTGAATTGACTTTACTCCTTGTATACTCTTGAGTTGCATAATTTTGAACAAGTATCATGAACCCACCATGTGTTTGATGAGATTACATGACAAGAATTTCTAAGTTGTTGATGAACTATTGCATGATTTACAAGTTAAGTGATTTCATTATGACTATGGGCTTTCAAGCACATGTTCAATTCATGAAAAGTATCTATGATGTTACAAGTGGCAAGTTGAGTCCTATTTCAAGATTTTATCCTCTTGTGAGCTATTCATGTCAAGTTGAGGGATCAAGCATGATTATTATTTTAGCCTCATGTTCAAGTTCAAGTAAGCTCACTAGAAGAGGTCAAGCATGTAATGAGCTACTCACGTCAAGTTATCATGTCTCTTACAAGGTATTCATGTTATGATTTTATTCAAGTATTTCATGGGATTAGACTAGCACCGATTGAGGCTTAAGATGGGGACTTGACTCAAAGGGTCTTTATATAAAGTCTTTAGTCTCTAAACTTTGTGCCACCATAGGATCATGTTATTTACCTAAATGGACTTTGCTAGTGGATCCGTCTAGTTCATGTTATCATGTTTAGTTTGTCTTTGCAAGTAGACCACACTTCACCAGGGGTGTCATGCCTTCGATTCCAAGTAGTAGCTCGCTTGGTCTATGTCAGTTAAGGTCTCCTCCACATATGTATGATATATTATGCAAGCTAAATGTTTTCCATGCATGTTTTATTATAAGAATTACTCATACATGTCTTATTGAGATTGTATGCATTGCCTATATGTATGCATTTTGAATATTATGGGTTATTTGTTTGTTGCATTGCACTCCTCTTATTTAGTACATTCTGAGCAATAATGCATACTCTATGGACACATGATATTACCATGTAGGAATCGGATCTCCTATACATCATCCTCCTTCACGTGGCTAGTTCGGTTCTTTGAATAAAACTTCGGTGAGTTCTCAACTCCAAAGGGAAATATCTACTTCATTTGTCACGCCCCAAGTCCCGTTAGAGCGGAGTGGCACCCGCTGCCAATAAGGCCCGGGAGAATCAACCTATGTCTATGCGCTTTCTATATGTATTATAAGCGATTTCAATATTTGACAGACTTTAAGAAATTAAACAATCGTAACAAGACAAAAAGGAAATGCATATATCTAGGACGTTGGGGCCATGGTGTCTAAAGTATGAGACATGACCACACTTTAATTTACATAGCCTTCAAAGCCTCTAGATAAGAGAAAGAATCTGACAAGGGTCGGTACAGGCCCCATCTCGACTAACTATACAATATAAACATATAAGCTCTAGACACAGACAAAGCCCTGGAGCAACCTGGATCTTGGTATCAGCAGCTGGATATCCTGTACTCCTACTGGGGAGATCTACTAGCACCTGTACCTGCATCATGAAATGCAGGTTCCCCATAAGGGACATCAGTACGAGATAATGAATATGTAAGGCAGTGTATATTGTATGTGAAGTAATAACTTAAATGAGACCATGCACTGGTGCAAGATTAGAGACCACCTTTAGTTATACTTTGGAATCATGTACTTTATGTTTTTTATATTACTTTACCTTTACTGTATAATATGTGTACAGCTGTAATACAAATGACCAACTGATCAGTGGTAAAACTGTATCGGGATCGTCCCTAGCTAGGTTCTTCCTTAACCCCTTGGGCTACCACCCATTATAGGATCGTCCTTGTCTAGGTGACTCTTCCACCCCTCGGGCTACCACCCATCAATAACTAATATACTTTATCTTTCCATTACATTTGAGATGATTCTTTTGGTGGTGACAATATTGGAGTTGTTGAACTGTACATATAGCACGTGACAAGTAAGTAATCATACAAGACAATATGACATTGCAAAGAGTATGTTACACAAATAATGAAATGCATATGAAATGGAACAACTCGTGAACTTTATTTAGTAACAAGAACCCATGTAACTTGGTATCCCAGCATGTATGCAGATTTGAAGGTGACTATGTATAGCAACATGTGAACATGTCAAAGAATAGAGACACGGTTAATAGTTGTGTCGGAGTTGACAAGTTCCTTTATATACCAATGAAGAATCTTGATTTCATGCCAAGTAATACAAAATCAAGTAGCCTTACATACCTCGTTATATGACCTTGTTACTGCCTCGAGATAACCTTCCCTTCCTCCAAAAACTTATCTACAACATAGTAGGTGATAAAACTAGCATCAGCAGCCAATAGATACATCTTGGGTGCCCGACCACATAAAAAAAATAACACACGGGCAACAAGCAGGTATTTATAAACTCGAACGTATTTCTTCAACCTTTTCGCCCCTAATCGTATTTTTCTAATACATATTTTCATGGAAACAGCATGTACAACCTGTTTTAGTGCCAGAACAACTTTACAATAGCCCACAAAGAACAACATATAATAATACTACACAACCTAAAAATGGATAGCATAACGTTACCTTCCTTCGCTACATTTTGACGTCAACAATTCCAAACCTATTCCAACTCTAACCAAACTGTTCCAACAACATTTACACATGTAAACAAACCTAAAACAATCTTATAATAGTACTCAAGAGGTCATGAAGGACATGATCCAATAACCTTCCACCCAACAGCCCACAAGTTCCAATCAACATTACACTTAAAATAGCACAATAAAACGCATTTGTTAAATGAAACCAAATCAGGGCAGTAACCTTAGGGTAATATTTATAACTCAAAACATATTAATAGAATCAATTTATCTTCATAATACAGCCCACAAACCATAGAGAAGTCACTAAGAAAAAGGCAAGTATGCAGCAACTTTCTAAACACATGTTGTCCAAAATTTCCAGCACAACATATTAGCATATACTTCTTGATTTTAATACGAAAAATATACTAAACACATGTGTAAACTTACTTACCACTAACTTCAAGGTTTAGGGCTTCTCCAAGAACCCTAGGAGTCCCCTTGTAGCTGCTTTCTAGGTCAAGAAAGAAAAACACCAAAGTTTTGAGAAAGCTGAATTTTTTCCAAGTCTAAGAGTGAATAAATATTGCTGCTTATAACCCCTTTTTATAGGACTAATTTGTCCGCCTTTATTTTGATATTTTGACCACTTAATACCACACATTATCAAACTAGTTATCCAGCAGCTTGGCCATTACACTTGGACCTAAATGGGTCTCCAAGTTGATGGGCTTGGCCTGCCTATTTTTCAACTTTCTCTTAGTTAGTTTTGGGCCCCAATGGTCAAGTGGGTTGTGATGTCTTTGGGCCCTTTTTAACATCCTTCTTGGGCTAAAAATATAGTACATGGGTGATGCTAAAACATGGGACAAATTTACACCCTTGACACATATTTTATTCATATCGGACTTGGACAATTCGACGTCGAGCCTCATCTTCGTTTAGCCAACAAATTTAAGCTAAGCTAGTAGGTGACTCACCTGCTAGCTTCTTAAGTCCTACAAGCACCTCAATTCTCTTACTTTATTTAAGGCCGTGATCTCCTCAATTCGACACAAAAAAAATATACACTCGACTTTCTTAAGCGTTAGACGCACATATAGCCCATTAACACGAGATTCAATCACTTTTACAAATTTGGCACTAATTTAACCAAACCTTATCATGTTTCATTTGCATTGTGATAGTACTTTAAGGTGTGGGGTGTTACATCCTCCCTCCCCTCTTAGGAACATTCGTCCTCGAATGCTAGCACAATTGGATAGCTTAACCAAGTCTAAATTAGATAGCTTAACCAAGTCTAAACCTTTACTTACACAAACATTTGATAGCATATTAAGTATTCACTCACATGTACCTATTAGTGTCCCAATTCTTTGCGTTGGACTTCCTCTTTAGCTACAAATAAATGAGGATATTTTGATTTCATCGCATCCTCGGCTTCCCATGTTATTCCTTCTGCTTTCTAGTTCCTCCAAAGTAGTTTCACTGAAGCTATTTCTTTGTTCCTTAGATTCTTAACTTGACTATCTAGAATGACAACAGGTACCTCTTCATAGGTGAGATCTTTTGTAACCTGCACATCCTCAATAGGAGTGATACGGGATGGGTCACCTATGCATTTTCGAAGCATTGAAACATGAAAAACTGGATGAACCATGGAAAGCTCTTGGGGTAGCACTAGTTCATATGGAACTTGTCCGAATTTCTTAATAATCTAATATGGCCCTATGTAACATGGGCTTAGTTTTTCTTTCTTACCAAATCTCATAACCCCTTTCATTCGAGACACCTTTAAAAATACCCAATCACATACTGAGAATTCTTGTCCTCTCCTCCTAGCATCCGCATATTATTTGTGATGACTTTGGTCTGTTTCTAGTCGCTGCTGTATCACCTCAACTTTTTCCATGGCTTGTTGTACTATATCTGGCCCAAGTAAGGTAGTTTTACCCACTTCAAACCATCCAATTGGTGACCTACACTTCCTTCCATACAAAGTTTCATAAGGTGCCATCTTGATAATCGCATGGTAGCTATTATTATAGGCAAATTCAATAAGTGGTAAATGGTCCACCCAACTACCTTTAAAGTCCAATGCA
>JAABOM020078638.1:0-77808 GCA_011800125.2 Solanum clarkiae | reverse complement strand
GGATTTTTGACGACTTTGGGTTGTTTTCAACCTTTCCCTAATCATCCTAACCTTCTCAAGAGCCTCCATAACCAGATTCGGCCCCTATAAAGCCAACTCTCAAACCTCAAACCAACCAACCAGTGATCTACAACGTCTCCCATAAAGAGCCTCAAAATGAGTCATACCGATGCTAGAGTGATAGCTATTGTTGTATAAAAATTCAATCAAAGGAAGATGGACATCCCAACTACCCTTAAGCTTCAAGACACAAACACTAAGCATATCCTCAAGTTTTTGAATGGTTCTTTCGGCTTGGCCATGAAAGACTATACTAAGGTGAACTTTTGTACCAAGACCTCTTTGAAAAGACCTCCAAAAGTATGAAGTGAATTGTGTACCATGATCCAATATAATGGACAAAGGAACCCCATTTAATCTCACTAACTCATGGATGTACAACCTTATATACTCTTCAGCCCCATATGTGTTCTTAACCGCTAGAAAGTGAGCTGATTTCGTCATCCTATCAACCACAACCCAAATGGAATCAAAACGCTTTCTAGTCTTGGCCAACCCAACCAAAAAATCCATATTAATCACCTCCCACTTTCAAGTAGGAATCTCTATGTCTTGGGTTAGTCCACCCGTCCTTTGATGTTCGGCTTTGACTTGTTGGCTACTATGGAAATTGGAAATGAATTTGGCGATGTCCCTCTTCATGCCTCCCCACCAATACACATCCCTTAAGTCTCTATACATTTTGGTGGAACCGGGTGGATAGAATAAGAAGAAATATGGGCCTCATCAAGGATTTTCTCCCTCAAACCACCAACATAAGACACACACAACCTACCTTGGTACCTAAGGGGACCATCTCCCCTCCGGGAGAAAACCTCTATCTTGTCCCCTTTAACCAAGGACTTCAATTCAAGCAAGGAGGAGTTAAGATCTTGTTTTGATATTATCTCATCAACCAGTGAGGACTTAGACCCATCAACAACTACAACACCATCATCAACCTCTTCCAACCTAACTCCCATTCTAGCTAATTTATGCACCTCCCTAGCCATCTCCTTACCACCCCCATCAACATAAGCTAGGCTACCCATAGACACCCTACTCAAAGCATCTGTCACAATATTTGCCTTACCTGAATGATAGTGCACACTTATATCACAGTCTTTAAGAAGTTGTACCCATCTCCTTTGCCTCAAGTTGAGATCTTTTTCAGTGAAGACATATCAGAGGTTGCTATGATCAGTGAACACATACATATGCACCCCAAACAAGTCATGACGCTAAATCTTTAATGCAAACACAACGGTGGCTAACTCTAGATCATGGATAGGGTAGTTCCTTTTATGTAACTTGAGTTGTCTAGAAGCATAAGCTATGACCTTACCATTTTGCATCAACATACAACCCAAACAAACCCGGGAGGCATCACAATACACCACAAATCCCTCAAGCCCATCTAGTAGTGACAATATAGGAGTGGACACAAGCTTGTATTTCAATGTTGGAAGTTCCTCTCATACTCATCGGTCCATACAAACTTAACCTTGTTTCGAGTCAATTTTGTCACAGGGAAAGCAATGGAGGAAAAGCCATTCATAAACCTTCTATAATAACCCGCTAGGCCTAAGAAGCTCCTCATATCCGATGGGGTAAATTGTCTAGGCCAATTTTTAATTACATCAATCTTCTTTGGATCCACCTTAATACCATCTCTCGATACCACGTTACCCAAGAATGCAACCTCCTTCAACCAAAATTCGTGCTTTTCATATTTGACATGCAATTTCTCCTCCCTCAATCTTTGCAACACAACCCTCAAATGCCCCATATGCTCCTCCCTACTATGTGAACAAAATATCATCAAGAAGACCACAACAAAGGACTCAAGGTAAGGATTGAAGATCCTGTTCATAAGGTCCATGAAGATGACCGGTACATTGGTCAACCCAAAAGGCATCACAATAATCATAATGACCATATCTAGTTCGGAAGGCCCTCTTAAGAATATCACACTCCCTCACCCTCACTTGATGATACCCGGACCAAAGATCAATCTTAGAGAAATAGCTAGCCCCATGCAAATTGTCAAATAAGCCATCAATCCTTGGAAGAGGATATCTATTATTTATAGTGACCCTATTGAGTTGCCGTTAGTCAATGCACATTCTCAGTAACCCATCCTTATTTTTCACAAACAATACTGGAGAACTCCAAGGTGATCGGCTAGGCCTAATAAATCCCTTCTCCAAAAAATCTTTCAATTTCTCCTTTAACTCCTTCAACTCCGCCGGGGTCATACGGTAAGGGGAAATAGAGATAGGTTGAGTATCAGGGAGGTCTATACCAAAATCTATTCCCCTTTCGGGAGGAACACCGAGAAGGTTATTTGGGAAGATATCAAGAACCTTATTTACAATCGGACAACTCTATGGAAGGGACTTTGGACTGCATATCTTTAATCCTCACTAGATGGAAAAGATACCCCTTAGAGATCAATTACAGGCTATAATGCAAGAAATAAGTCTATCCTTGACCACCACATCTTGACTTTCCCACTCAAGGACGAGTTCATTAGGGAATTTAAACTTAACCCTACGGGTTCTACAATCAATAGAAGCATAGTAGGCTTGCAACCTATCCATCCCAAGAATGACATCAAAATTTATCATGTCTAATTCGACAAGATCACAAGGCAAAAACTTATGCAAAATGCAAATAGGACAACTTCTATAAACATTCCTAGAAACAATAGAGGCACCAATAAGAGTAGACACTTCATATGACTCATGCAACAACTCGAGGTCAACATGGAACTTCTATGCAAAAAAGGGGGTCACAAAAGAAAGAGTGGCACCCGGATCAATCAAAGAATATACATCAAAGTCAAAGATTTTCAACATACCGGTAATAACATCGGGAACCTCACCAACTCCTTGCCTCCCATGTAGAGCATAAAACCAATTGTGGCTTGGGGCACTACCATGAGGACCACCTCTACCCAATGGAATTGCATTTGCACCTTGGCCCTTGCCACGGTTTTTTGGGCAATCTACCCTTTTGTGACCAAGCTCCCCACAATCGAAGCATGCATTAGAACCCTTCAAACACGGGCCCCTAGACTCTTCCTACATGTAGGACACACATCAATGGGAGCCACACCACCAACACTTTAAGGCCTAGGGAAGTCAATGGCAAACCCCTATTAATAATATGATGAGACCCTTGGCCTTGATGGAACCAGCCACCCCTTTGGAACTTACCCCCAAGACGGGCCCTCTTGGCCTCATAACCTCTCCTCTTCCTAAAATTTTCATCCTCCATTTTCTCGACATAAGTCATCAACCGATATAAGTCTATATCACTAATTAGGAAAGCGGACCGGTATTCCTCTCTCACAAAGTCGGAGAACACCATCACAAACTTATTCATCCTAGTTCTAGCATCGACCACCAAATGAGCAGCGTACTTTAAAAGTTGATTAAACTTGAGGGCATACTCCCTCACACTCATAATACCTTTTTTCAAGTTCATAAGCTCCACCAACTTAGATTACCCAAGCTCAAGAGGGAAAACTAATTAAGGAAAGACAATTTGAACTCCCCCAAAGCACCACATTACCAGCTCTCTTCTGACCCTTCCATTGACCATACCATATTTGGGCTACCCCTTTGAGTTGGTACGCTGCCAACTCTGTCTTTTCATTCAGCCCAACACACATGATATTCAAGATCTTTTATACCTTATCTATGTACTCTTGTGGATCTTCATCCACCCTTAACCAATAGAACATCGGAGGATTCATCCTGATTAAGTCCCTTACCCTAGATCTAGTGGTAGTAGCATGAGGGGCTTGGGCCCCTTGATTGACTTTGTTGGCCACAATTTGGGTAAGCATAATGAGAGCATCCTGGAGCTCACCATTGGTAGGTTGCTCCTCGAGAGTTTAGGTCCTCCTTGCTCTAGTGTTTCGCATGGTCTAGTATAGCAAAGAACAATATTTAGGGGAAAAACTCACTAAGACTCAATTGCATGACTTAGAACATGAAGAAGGGAACCATTTCCTAAAATGGCTCATAGCCTCTTATTCGTAGTCATTCCATGCTTCATAATCACGAATAGGACTCTAATTGACGCGGTGTGTTGGACTCCGAGGATTTATCAACCTAGTGCTTTCATACCAAGTTTGTCACGACCCAATCCTAGGGCCTAGACGTGACACGGCGAGTAGAGAACCCGAACGAACCCCAAACAAGTCTCTTAACTTATCATTGCACATCATTGATCGCGGAAGCACATAAAAGACATAAAGAGTAAGAATAGGGGCACGGGGCCTAAGGGGAAAAACTTTCATAACATTATAATCAAGAGACAAAGTCAAGATCATATCATAGATACATAATATGTCCAACAAATACCTATAATACATAGATAAGAGTGGGGGCCAAGATAAAGCAATCGGGCTAACCTTCATAGTCAAAATAGAAAATAAAGAAGAGTGTATCAATACATGATAAGAGAAACATAGACTGAGGTCCCCAAAGTGGAGGACTTACCAACTAGCTTGAGCAGTATCGAACTATCTACGTGGAGGAGGAGGAGGATCAACTTGGGCACCGGTTCCTACACGGTGATATCTTGTAGGAAAAAGTATGCGTTAGTATGTTTGAATGTACTAAGTATGTAGGATGTAATGCAACAAGAGATAGACACCTTAACAAAAATGCATAACAATAAGAAATAGTCATAATATAACAATATGGCATGTATAATCAATGCATAAGCAAAACATACTTAAGTAACTCATGCTCATATAGGATATTATATGTGTAGAAGAGACTAATCTAGCTTTCCAAAGTACAAACCCTTTGGTCGGTTGGTGATGATACCACCCCATTACATAAGTGATTAGGTACAAACCCCTCAGTAGGTTAACGAGTACAAAAGAAACGACCCCAAAAAGTGCCTAAAATGTGTCTCGAAAGTGCCCGAAATCTTATTTTCCATATATCTAAAAATCCATTTGTTATTTCAAAAATTTGACTTCACATTCTTGTTTTGGGGGTCCAAATTAGGATGACAAGGGTCTAACCTTGAATTCAAAGTAAAGGAATCGAAATATGAAATTTGCTCTTAGTACAATTTCCAGTGAGCCTCCGCGTCCTCTCCGCGATACGGAGAGGTGTATTTCATGCACTGTCTTCTTTAGTCCGTCCAGATTTTTTTAAGTGTTGGCCCTAAGTTTTTTCAAATGTATTTTTACTATACCTAGCCTTATTTCACCCCATATCACCCAGAACATTTCCCAATACTCACCAAGATACTTAGCCAAATATTTGCTCCTAAATTCAAGTCCCAAACTCAAGACCAATCTTAAGTATTTCATCAAGGATATCATTTAAGATTCAAGTCTCCATTTCCTATCTTCTTCTAGGGTTCTCTAAAGTCAAGGTATGTGGTGCTGAACCATTGGGTCTTACCACCCATGGTGCCTAAACCCTCTTTTTTACTAATATTGCATGATTTAAAGTTCATTTTTATATGTGGGTCTTGTATATTGAGAAATCTATTACACAATGATTTTAGTTCATGAAAGTATGGTTATTTTTAGTAAGTTTTGAGTTCTAAATCTTAGATCTAGTTTTGGATTTGATGAGGGATTTTGATGTGAATGTTTTGGGGGTGTTGCAAGGTGTTGATTAATGGTTTTATTATAGATTTTCTTGCATGATCTCATCTCCAAATTGCATGGTCTTTTACTCCCATTACACACCCCCAAGGTATTTGATAAAATGTCCGCTTATGGTTTCTTGAGGAATTGGAGGTCCAAAACATGAGATATGATATGATTGATGTTATGATCATGAATGAGGTTATGTACATGATATAAATATTCGATATAATGTGTTGCATTAGACCATGCCTGATCTGGGGTGTGTAGGAGCCTGGATAACCACGTGAGCGGTATGTACCTTGCCACCAGGGTGTCCAGGTGTGAATGGAATAAAAGACTTTATGATTTTTAAATGATGAATTATGCATTGTACTTTATGTTTAGACATTTCATGTTCTAAGTAAAGCCTTTCAAGCCTTCTTCTAACACATTCAAGAACGAATGTTCCCAAGAGAGAGATGATGTAAGGACACAAACTTTCTACAACCTCAATAGATCAAAGAAATTCGGTTTTAGAAAATTTTTGGACCAAGATGACACTCCATGGGAGCCCTCACAGTCCCTGTGAGGTCACACGACCCGTTTGGAGACACCATAGACTGGCCCTTAGCCTTTGGAGAATGTTTGGACCTTAAATGTAGTTTTTTAAGCAATTATAGTTGGACCTCTCACGGTCCGTGTGATACTTCATAGACCATCTAGTAGGCCATGTGGTGGCCTTCGCTTGAAATCTGATAATTTTGGGACCAAATAAGGTGACACGACCAAATACATGGCCCGTGTGGCCTCCCGTATAGCTTCTGGAGTGAAATTATTTTAAGTATGGAATCACCGTATGGTAACTTAATTGTGGAAATTCTCTAAAGAGAGGGGTATGGGCAGTGTCACAGCCCGTGTGACACTACACGGCCTGTGTGGCCTCCCGTGAAAGTGACTTTGTTAAAATATTCTAAGTATGGGATCTTCAAGATGAAACTAAGTTTACTTTCAATCCCTCGAATCAAGCTTATTTATGTGGTTTAAGGTCATCATGGGTCTCCTTCGTCAATCCAACTTCAAAGGATTTCCATTGGCTAAGTTTTTCACAAGTACCGGTGGAAGGGTCAATTTTAAATGATCATATCTCTTAGCACAAATTTAATTGGATGGCCTCTGAGCTATCAAATTGAAGAACTTTGAATTAGCTTTCCAATGCATCAAGTTTCACCTCATTCTAGGTTCGGAGCAATTCGTTATTTCCTTTTTCATAGAATCTATCTGGGCTAGATGGGGTGCCTTCACGACCCATGAAACTGGGCATGAGAAGTTCTGGGGAAAATTTAAAGAGGCATTTTATTTAGATGTTTTGATTTTTTAACCCATCCCCAAGGCTTTATAAGACCTTAACTCGCCCCCCTTTTTACATTCCTAAACTCCTCCTACACTAATTCTATACCCTCATTCAAGACTAACACTTACTTTGTAAAATCAGACTCTCAAAATTCTCTCCAACTCTCTTCTTCAACATTCAATCTAGGATTCAATTGGTGTTTCCATTTCAAGCTAAATTCTTCTCAAATTCATCTTCCTAATTAAGGTATGTAGATTTTGATCCTTGATTCCTTCCAATCAAGGAGACCCAAATCTTTTCAAGCAATTTTCCATGAAATTAAGCGTACTTTAAATGTGGGTTTTTATTATTTTGATTTATTAAATTCAATTGATGTGTGGATTGTACTTTATTTATGATTTTAAGTTGCTTTAAGAGCTATTTATGATGATTTTACATTGAAGTTATGAAGTTATGAACATGCATGACCCTTTAAGGCATGTTTTGTATATGAGTGATTTATATTATGATTTTAAATATGGATTTAATTATGCTTTCACTTAAATTTCATATTACATTATTGATTTTAGATTAAATCTCAATTACCCATGCTATTCCCACATCATTCATGGCATATGCATTCATAAACATTGGATTTTATAGAAATTATGAAATGGGTTAAGCCAAATTATGTTTTATGATATAATTTTGATAAAAAAATTTGGTTATGACAAGAATGTTATCACATATATGTCCATGATTATAGCTCTTTGAGCATCTTGGGTGCTTGCACCATCTCGTATCTGTAAATAAGCTATGCCTATGCATGAGTATTATGACTATGAGCTATGATCTAGCATTTGAGCCTAAGTATGGATTGTTATGAATGGTGTTCGACTTTTAAGCCTAATAATGCATCGAAATGATTTGGTAAGACTTGCATCTCTTTTGAAAGCATTTATATGTATGCGTATAGGTACTGTTATGGTATGACGACTTAGCACCGATAGATTGGAGCATTAGGGCTATCCCCAAGCGCCCTCTCCCTTTCCTTGAACTATGTGCATAACATAGGTTATGAGAATCCTATCGGAAATGGGTGTTGTTCCCATAAGGAAGGTTGCTTCATATAAAATGGGTGTTGTTCCCGCAAGGTAAAGTATAATGTGGTATCATATGCTATATGTGAAAATCCTATTCGAAATCAGTATTGTTCCCGTAATGAGGGTTGCTTCATACAAAATGGGTATTATTCCCATAAGGTGAAGTATGGTTTATCTTTCGCAAGTATACCACCTCTTTATCGATGAGGGGATTCCAAGTAATAGCTTGCTTGGTCTTACTCTTGTCGGTTGAGGTCACATCCCCACTATATATGAGCATTATGCATTTCATTCATCATTGATTCCATGGCATATTGTATACTATGTCTCTTGATATATGACTATTTCTTTATTATGTGCCCTTGTCATCTAACATCGAATGTAGATTTGGCAAGTCATATGCATTGTATGCTTGCATACTTAGTACATTTAAATATATTAATGCATACTTTTGCCTTCATGATCTCACCATGTAGGGATCAGAAATTACTTTTATCCACCATTTGATGCTAGATCGGATTTGAGATATTTGTTGTGGTGAGTCCTATCTTCCAAGGACAAGCCCCTATTCGTCTACCTATGTTATCTCCGTTTGTGTTATTTACTTTAAGGTTGAGCTAGGGACAAGTCTTGGCCCCCCGTCCTATCTTATGACTAAACACATTGTTGGACATCCTGTAGACTCTCATTGGATCAATATGTTATGTGTTGTATTTGAAGATTATGATTATGGTTATTTGTTGGATATGACTATTATGGATTGATTATGGGAATTATGATATGTATATATATTTGATGTGGAAATGCGAAAGATCCCAAGTCCCGAATTACTCCCACAGAGTGAGTCATACTTACCCGCCCCTTAGTTTTTATGTGCTATGTGTTATGTGAATCAATTCTAATCCATTTTCCTATGATATACCCATAATGTGAATCCCATTTTCCTGTCTTCTAGAACTATGTGTTTGCTATTTGAATATGTTTCTGAACTGATGATGTGAATTTAAATACTTTGAGGCTTGTTTGGGGAATCTCGGGTTCCCATTCGCAATGTCACTCCTAGAACCTCTGTCAAGGTTGTGACAAACAATAATCATTAAAATTGAGCTACTTCTTTTTATTCAGTTCTTCATCCTTAAAATCTATGATTTTAGATGATGAATCTAATTATTACTCAGCATTTCATATGTGTATCACCCATTTATTCTTTATTGTAATTCATGTAAGATTTGATGGTCATTGCAACTTGAAACTTTATGATAAATTAGTGTCATATTTGATCTTTGTTTATAATTTTTAGGGACATAATATTTTGTTCATCAATAAAACTTTTGTTATCATTATTTTATTAACATGAATACTACAAATGTTCTATTTGAATATTAAGATGTTTCAAGAAGTGTTGAGAAATTTGCTTTGCTAATCATCATCATAAATATATAACAAAAACTCAGTCTCAATTACTGGTATATTAATTTATCTAATTTTCTTTTTTATATATACGAGTAGCATAATGTATAACATAACTTTTTATGAATATTATCCGCGCAATGTGCGTGTACATATACTAGCTTCTTTATAATAAGGCAAGTGATAAGAGAAAGATAATAGTATTACTTACCAATTATACTTTCTTATTTACTCCACTTTTAACTTTAAATGGATAACTCATTATTCAATGTTGAGGTTGTATTCAGTTGCTTGTACTTCATGTAGAAAAGTTTGTTACCAATATTTCATCTAAATACTTTTCTGGTTTAGTTACACAAAGATATAATCAAAGCAAGGTTACAATTCCCCCTTTTTTGGGTCAACAACTGAAACAGGTGATAATGATTATTGTTGATCTTCAATTGAGTTATTAGGAGCCTATCGCAAAATAGGCAAAATTTTATAATCAATATAATTAAATAACAATATTATCTATAAAAGAATATTTCTATGGATATATTTACTAACCTACTCATCACTAAATAATTTATTATTTGAGCCAAGAGTAATATCCAAAGAATCCATATATGCTAGTATACCTGTCTTTACTTTATCATCTAAGTTTTCTTCCATATTCATATTTACTTTGGAAAATTTTTTCTTCACCATTTCCATATCTTCCTCTACTTTCGATAACTTCGTATCCATAACTTTGAGTTACTTCTTTTTCTTCAGACAACTTTTCCTCCATCTCAATTCCCATAGTTGAGTCAACTCTTTTATCGAAGTTTTTTTCTCATTCTAGGATTGTTTATATACTGGGCTATAAACAAAACTTGTTGCTACCCCTTTTTCTAAAGTTTGAATAATTTCATGATTGTCTGGTCCCATTATTTATGAGTACACATTATTGGGAGCACTTTCAAGAATATTTAATTCAGGATATACCTCACCAAGATCATCTATTTCTTTATATTTTTTTTAAAAAAAAGTTAAAGTAATAGATAGTTAACAAAATATTGATGGAATGAAAGTAATATTTTATTTAAAAAGTATAAGAAGTTATCGTAACTTCACCTGTTATCATTTACTGGCCAATTGTTCTTTGTTATATGCATCTTTTTGAACACCTCTATGCGATTTGGTCTTACACCCTTTTCCTTTGTCATCTATTTGAGTTGTCAAACATTTCGACAAAAATCTTTTTAAAATGTGTATCAATATATAATTTCAGAATATAAATAATTATTATGTTATACGCTATCTATAAATATGAGAATAATGCATTCTTCCGAATGTATGTGGCACAGTCAACTTCTTTCTACTTTCTTTTTTCCTCTCAATCTTTTCCTAAAAAGTTAGAGAACTCCATCTGTTAAAGAATAATAGTAGAAGTACTAAAATTATAATCACATATATAATCAACTTACAATATGATGTACTAAAGAGCAATATACAAATATGTGAGAGAGGACAACAAACGAAGATGTGTTAATGGGAAACATACAAAGACTTTGATGGTAAGAAAATATCTTTGCCTCGATTGAGCTCCAATAATGAACTAATGAATCTCATTGATCTTCTTCAACCTTATCTAGACAATTAGCTAAGATCTCAACATCGTTGGTCTATGAATCATAACCACAACCTTTTACTTCATGCTTTCATTCTCTTCATTTAGATCTAACTAGCATCATCAGAATACGTTTCATATCCTCATTCGCATCAATATTTCCTGCAAATATCAACACATAACACATATGAGTATTACAAAAATAATAAATATTTTAGTATTTTCTTCATCCTGATTTTTGTACCTTAATGCCAGTCCATATCGTATTCTTGTAGGATTAGGCGGAAGCCTCCAAATTTTTTGATTTAAGAAGTTTAAAATGTCATTTCATGCTAGGAAACCAAGTTTTAAACTGTAAGGACCCAGATGTTGTATGAATTTATTGGAGGTTGAAATTTTCGATTTTGAAAAATTTTAAACCAAGGTGATGCTCCATGGGAGCTCTCATGGTTAGTGTGAGGTCACCCGACCCATGTGAGCTTCCATGAACTGACGCTTGGCCTAATGAAGGATGTTTATCCCTTAAACATGGTGATCTAAATTAATGCATGCCACACATGGACCTCTTACAGTCTATGTGACACCTCACGGACCGTGTGGTGGCATTCGCTTGAAATCTCACAATATTGGGACCAAGAATAGTGACACGGCCAAGTACACATCCCGTGTGGAGTGACATGGCCCATGTGACTACCCGTATGGCTTCCAGAGTGAAATTTTTGAAGTATGGAATCCCCATCTCACATCTTCATAATGGGAAATTTTCTAAGGGGAGCGGTACAGGCAGTGTGATAGCCTGTGTGACACTACCCGACCCATGTAGTCTCCTGTGAGGATGATTTCATCGAAATAAAATTCTAAGTATGTGATTGCCATTTCAGAACTTTGTCAATTGAAAATATTTCTAAGTGTTGGTTCACGGATGAGTATAAGGTCCACGTGATGTGTCTTGAACTGTATAGCTCCCTTGAGATGACGTTATTCAATTTTTAAACTCGTTTCATTAATGACATTTTCATAATTATTATTTTTTTTTAGGGTCTCTTGCGATTTCCTACGCTACCTAAAGGCTTCCAAATGACCTAAACTTAATTCCTATCATTCAAATCTATTCCTCACATTTGAAAATTCTCTCAAGTCACTTTCAAAGAACACTTGTGGGTTTTAAGCGTTGGGATCAAGGGCAGGTTTATTCTTTTTCAAATTTCTTCTTGAATCTTCTTCATTAGCTAAGGTATGCGGGTTTGATTCTTGGTTCCTTTCAATCAAGAAGACCTAAACTCTTTTCAAGTGATTTTCATAAATTTTAGCTTACTTTAAATTTGAATTTTTAATGTTATCAGTTATTAAATTTAATTGAAGTATTGGCTATGATTTATTGTTCATTTTAAGTTGACCTAAGCCTTAATATGAGGAGTTTCATTGAAGTTATGAAGTCATGAATGTGCATGTCCCCTTTAAAGCTTGATTTGTGCATTGGGTAATCTATATTATGTTTTAAATGTGAATTTTAATTATGTTTTACATAAATTTCAAAATGTATTATTGATTTGTGTTTGAATCTCTATTACACATATTATTACTATGTCATTCATACCATATTCATTCATGAAAATTGGATTTATGAAATTATTGGTATGTTAAGCTCACATATGCTTTTACGAAAATAATTTCGGAGAGTTAAGCTCACATGTTGGTTATGACAAGAATATGATCACATAAATGTCTATTGTTATTGGCTATTTTAGTATATTGGGTATTTGCACCATATTATTTAATGAATAGGCTATTCCTATTCATGAAAAATATGATATTGAACTATGATTTGGCTTTTTAGCCCATGAATGAATGATTAAGAAAAATGTTTGGCTTTTAAGCCTAAATGTGCATTGAAATAAATTTAAATGATTTGTCTATTTTGGAATCATGTATATATATAAGTATTCCCGTGGGATGTTTGACTTAGCCCCGATGAATTTGGGGTGTCAGGACTATCCGCAAGGGTCCTCTCCCTTTCCTTGAACTATATGCTAGCATAGGAATGGTAGCCATCATTGAAATGGCCAGGTCATAAGGGATGGTTATTCATTTATTGATGTGATATAAAATTATAAAGAAAATCCTTTCGAAATGACCGGGTCATAACGAACGTGGCTGTCACACCAAAATGACCGGGTCGTAAGGTATTGTGTAAATTATTTTTGGAAAATAATATTCTCTCACCCGACTGAAGGGCAATATCAAGCAAATTCATGTAATAGATTTCATGAGTTTGAGATGTAGGTTATGGTCTCATCCCCACTATATATGAGCATTTAACCATTTCATGCATCATTAGTTTCATGGCATATCATATACCATATCTTTTATTATATATCTCCTTCTATATTGTGTGCCCTTGTCCTCTAATATTGAATGCAGCTTGGGAAAGTCATCTGCATTGTATACATGTATACTTAGTACATCCAAACATACTAACACATACTTTTGCCTACATGATCTCACCATATAGGCACCGAGGACTACTTTCATCCATCATACGACGTCCAACTTGTATCTTGAGTTTTTCTTGTTGTGGTAAGTCCTATCTTTCAAGGACAAACCACCTTTCCTCTACCTATGTTGTTTTAATTATGTATTTACTTTGAGGGTAAGTCCGGGATATATCTTGCTCCTCGTCCTATCTTAACATTAGAGGCATCGTTGGGCATCTTGTAAACTCCTTTATATTTATATGTTAAGTGTTATAGTTAGAGGTTATATCATGTCTTAGCTACCTGTTGGATATCGTTATATGATTCGGTTATGATCTTTATGATATGACTATATGATATGATGTTAAAGATCCTAAGTCCTAATTTTCTCCCATTAAGGGAGTCATGCTTACTCGCCCCTTAGTGTTTATGTGCTACATGCTTTGTGAATTCCTTTTCCTCCTATTTCCTATGTCATCCCCATAGTCCTATTCTCCCGTCCCTTAAAATTATCTATTTACTTTTCAATCACGCTTCCCAACTAAAAATGTGAATGTGGATACTGTGAGGCTTATTTAGGGACTCTCGTGTTCCCGTCCACCATGTCACCCCTAGGCCCTAGGTCTGAGTCATGACAAGTTTGGTGTCAGAGCACTAGATTTGTAAATGACCCTCAGAGTCCGACATGGCGCATCAAGTAGAGTCCTATTCATGGGTATGAAGTGCATCATGCTTGTGAGTAGGAAGTTATGACGACGTTCTATGAATTGTTTCACTTCTTCATGTCTAATGTCATGTTATGAATCGTATATTTGGTTTTTCCTTGTCTTGATTGTGTCATTGCTCTACTACAGAAGATGCCTCGAGGAAGATATCCCTTACCAAGACCTTCCCCGACTAATAAGGGTCAATCACCTCAAGGGCCTATGGAAGAGCCTATCTCTAATGATAATTTCATACGGCCTTTGCTATGCTTGCCCAGGTGCTGACTTCTCAGGCTAGGCAGGCTAATCTTCCATGGGATCCACTTCGTCTTACATGGTGAGAGATTTCACTCGGATGAATCCTCCAAAGTTTTATATGTTAAAGGCTGACGAATATTCTCAAGAGTTCATTAATAATCTCACTAAGGTGTTGACTTTTATGAGTGTTACTTCCGATGAGAAAGCTGAGTTGGCTGCCTATCAGTTGAAAGATGTATCCCAAATGTGGTGCACCCAATGGTCGATGGAGAGGGTTTGTGGTAATGCTATTAATTGGGAAGAGTTCAAGTTTGACTTTCTAGATCGTTTCTTTCCACTTGTAATTTGGGAAGCCAAGATGACTAAGTTTATCAACCTCAAATAGGGTGCTATGAGTGTGAGAGATTATTCTCTCAAGTTCACTAAGCTCTCCAAGTATGATCCTACACTTGCGACTGACCCTCGTGCAAGAATGCACAAGTTCATATTTGGTATCTCTGACTTGCTTATAAAGGAGTGTCTTATGGCCATGCTTATTCGGGATATGGAAATCTCAAGACTCATGGTATATGCCGAATATATAGAAGGGGAAAAGCTTAAGGAGAGGAGGGTGCATGATCTTAAGAGGGCCTGTTATGATAGTGGGTTCTCCAACTCCAAGGGTGCTAGTTATGGTCGCTTTCAACAGAGCCAAGGTTCTAATGTTTGGGTTGCTAATGCTATATTGCCTCCACCTATTGTACCGAGGTTGGTGGACCATGGTTTCCTAGGTGTGACAGGTGTGGGAAGAATCACTTAGGTACTTGTTGGAAGGAGTTAGGTGCATGCTATGGGTATCGTGATAAAAACCACATGACTGCTGATTGTCCTAAGAATGCTCAGAGAGGTCAAGGTCCGGTGGATCAAGGTGGGAAAAGCCAGAAAAGAGCTCCATAAGGTGTTTCCCCAATGAAAAACAAGTTCTATGCTCTTCATGCTCATTGGGAAGTTGTGGAGGCTCCTAATGTTATGATTGGTATGTTAAAAGTCTTTGATTTTAATGCTTATTCTTTGCTTGATCCGAGCGCAAATTTGTCTTTTGTAACTCCTCTATTGGCTATTATGTTTGGTTTGAGTCCCAAAATCTTGAAGGATCTTTTTTTAGTTTATACCCTCGTGCATGAATTTGTTGTTGCTCACAGAGTTTATTGGGGCAGTCCTATTTCTATGTTTTGTGGAACTTGAGATGTTTGATTTTGAACTAACTTTTGGGATTGATTGGTTGTATGCTTGTATGCCTCTATAGATTATAGAACCCAGAAGGTCGAGTTCCAACTTCCGAATGAGTGTATTCGTGAATGGAAGTGTAATGACTCTGTTATTAAGGGTCGGTTTATTTCCTACCTTAAGGCCTAAAAGATGATCTCCAAGGGGTGTATTTACCATATTGTGAGGGACAAGTATGTAGAGTCTGAATCAACTATTCTCGAATCGGTCTCAGTGGTGAATGAGCTTCTGGATGTGTTCTTCGAAGAGTTGCTCGGTATTCCTCCCAAAAGAGAAGTAACCTTTGGCATAGATCTTCTCCCGGACACTCAACCTATCTCATTTCCTCCTTATCGTATGACACCGGCTGAGTTGAAGGAGTTAAAGGATGTGTTAGAGAAAGGTTTCATTAGGCCAAGTATATCTCCTTGGGGTGCTCTAGTGTTATTTGTAAGAAAGAAAGATAGATCTCTCTCGATGTGCATTGATCATAGGCAATTGAATAAGGTGACCATAAAGAATAAGTATCCATTCCCTAGAACTGATGACTTGTTTGATTATCTCCAAGGGGCTACCCATTTCGGAAAGATTGACCTTCGTTCCAGTTATCATTAGTTAAAGGTTAGGGAGTCTGATATTCGCAAGATGAATTTTTTAACTAGGTATGGGCACTTTGAGTTCATGGTGATGTCTTTTGATTTAACTAATGCTCTGGCCATGTTTATGGATCTTATGAATTGAGTGTTCAAGCCTTTCCTTTATAGCTTTGTAGTTGTCTTCATTGGCATGCATGATTAATGCTTGAGGTAAAAGATGTTTGTAAATCATACAACTTGCAAATATGGATTACATGTGTAGGAAGAGATCATATCAACATAGCCCAAGCAAACTCTCACTTGAACTCTAAGGCATGTCACCCCCTTAGAAGGTGATTGAGGTATATACCCCTGAACGTGGTAGTACGGGCATGCCACCCCCGGCAAGGTGATTAAGGTACATAACCCTAAACATGGTAGTACAGCCATGCCACTCCCACAAGGGGATTGAGGTATATACCCTTCAACGTGGTAGTACGGGCATGCCACCCCCCCGATAAGGTGATTAAGGTACATACCGCTTAACGTGGTAGTACAGGAATGCTACCTCCTGAAAAGGTGATTGAAGTACATACCCCTCAACATGGTAGTACGGTCATGCCACCCTCTGACAAGGTGATTGAGATTTGTCACCCTTTCAAAAGGTGGTTGAGTATGCCACCCTCTAACAAGGTGTGGTCAACTTGCATCACTATAGATATTTTCATAAAATCAATACATACATACAATCCCTTAGTCATCACATAGTCATTTGGTTCATAACTTAAGCAATAGATCATCAATAGCTCAAGAAGCAATAGATCATTAATATCTCAAGAATCCTTGTCAAGATATTTTATCCAACACTTAGCAAGTGTGCAGTGCTAGTTCAGAATCACGCAATTCAAGAGTCAAATAATGTGAGAAAACTTAATATAAATCAATTCACCAACACATAGTAAAAAACTCATTAAAGATACCTTGAAATCCTTCATCAAATCCTATAATAGATCATAGTTTCCTAGTCCAAAACATGCATAGTCATAATAGACAAACCATCTCATAGTATATGCTTGAAATAGGTAGACATGTGATTCCAATCAACATTACATAAAACCCCAACATAAATTGTAATCATAATTCATAATAAGCAATACGCATATGTAACACAACTTGGAAACATACAATTTCCATAAAAAGAAAGGTGGGGCACCATGGGTGAAAAGACCCAATGGTTGAAACCCACACACCTCAAATTTGGGGATTTCCTTGATGTAGATTTGAATGAGAATTTGCAGCTTAAATTCAAAGTTCTTGAGATTCAGAATTAAGCTTGAGACACTTGAATTTGGGTGAAATATTTGGTTGAGTGTTAGAGAGGATTTTGAGAGTGTCTTGAGTGATATAGAGTTCAAAAATGGCTGAGTATAGGTGATTTTATGCATAAAATGGCATGGGGCCAAGTCTTAGGCCAAAAAAGGAAAAATAAGAAAGTCACAACGCGATAGGTCCGCTTCGCAGAGCCATCGTGGACAACTTTTGTCCCTGAAAATTTCATGAAAATTAATTTTTGCTATAGGTCTTCTAAAATTGGGGGTGTACCTATTTCCCATTCTATTTTCCCCTAATCAAGAATATAAATTCAAATTTTTAATATCACGTATGAATTTTGAGAGATATGAAAATTATGATTATGCACATTTCCAAGGTAAATTTTTGGACATTTTGGGGCATTAGAGATCCATCATTGGTTGAGTTAAAGAAACTGGTCGGCGAAAAGAAAATAGAGGTGTTCTCTTGAGGGGGAGATGGTGTATTTCAGTATCAAGATTGATTATATGATTCGGATGTGGATGATCTTAAGAAGATGATCATGAGTAAATCCCACAACTCTCATTATTCTATTCATCTGGGATCTACTAATATGTATCAGGAATTAAAGGAGGTATATTTGTGGAATGATATGAGGAAGGTTATGGGCAATTTTGTGTCTGAATGCCATAATTGTCAACATGTGAAGGTAGAGCACCAAAGGCCTGGTGGGTTGACTCAAGACATTAGGATTCCTACTTGGAAGTGGGAAGATATGAACATGGATTTTGTGGTTGGGTTACCTCGGACCCGAAGGCAATTTGACTCCATTTGGGTTATCATTGACCGGATGACTAATTCGGCTCACTTTCTACCAGTCAAGACTACTTTTGGTGCCAAAGATTATGCAAGGTTGTACATCCAAGAGTTGATGAGGTTTACATGGTATGCCTAGGTTTATCATATCGGATTGGGGTACCCAATTTACTTCTCACTTCTGGAGGTCGTTTCAAAGAGGATTTGGTACTAAGGTGAAGTTGAGCACCACTTTTCATCCTCAAATCGATGGGTGAGACAAGAGGAAAATTCAAACCTTGGAGGACATGTTGAGAGCTTGTGTATTGGAGTTTAAGGGTAATTAGGATGACCATCTTCCACTCATCAAGTTTGCTTATAATAATAACTTTCATGCTAGTATTGGTATTGCACTGTTTAAGTCTTTGTATGGTAAGAGATATAGGTCTCCTGTGGGGTAGTTTGAGTTGGGAGAGGTGGCTTTGATTTGCTCAGATTTGGTGTTGGAGGCTATGGAGAAAATGAAGTTGATTAGGGAGAGGTTGAAGATGGCCCAAAGTCACCAAAACTCCTATTCAAATGCTAGGAAGAGGGACCTTGAGTTTCATGATGGTAATTGGGTGTATGTGAAGGTCTCACCCATGAAGGGTGTGATGCATTTTGGTAAGAAAGGAAAGTTAAGTCCTCGATATATAGGCCCTTAAGAGATCATGGAGATAATTGGGAGTGTAGCTTATAGGTTGGTGTTGCCTCCGAATTTGAGCTCTATTCACCTGCTCTTCCATGTGTCTATATTGAGAAAATTGGTTGGTGATCCTAGTACTATTGTGCCTTTAGAAGGTGTTGAGGTTGAGCAAAACTTGTCTTATGAGAAATTTTGGTGGAGATTTTGGATAGCAAAGTGAAGCGGCTTCATAACAAGGATGTGTCTTCGGTTAAGGTGCTTTGGAGAAATCAAATGTGGAGAGTGCTACATGGGAGGCGGAGTTAGACATGATGAAATGATATCCCCTTCTTTTCCAATCTACTCAAGCCTAAGGTACTAGTTTCTTCCTTTTTCCAAAGTGGTCCAAACTCTTTCATTATTGAGTTTCATGACATGTCATGCAAACATGTACACCAAAATAATTTCTATGATGATTTTAAAGATTTCAATAGGTTTTTGTGTAAGTTTTGATGGCCTTATGATTTTTCACATAATGAAAAATACATTGTATCTTATGAATTAATGTTTCATGTTCTAAGTTAAGCCTTTCAAACCTTGTTCTTGCATATTCAAGGACAAATGTTCCCAAGGGAAAGATGATGTAAGGACCCGAACACTGTACGACTTCATTGGAGCTTGAAATTTTCTATTTTGGAAAGTTTTCAACTAAGGTGACGCTCTATGGGAGCTCTCACAGTCCGACTGAGGTCACATCGCCCGTGTGACCCTCCATAAAGCGACACTTGGCATCATAAAGGATGTTTAGACCCTAAGTGTGGTGATTTAAACTAAAGCATACCACAGATGGACCCCTCACAGTATGTGTGACACCTTACGGACCATGTGGTGGGACGTGTGGGTGCGTTGGCTTGAAATCCCATAATTTTGGACCAAGTGTGGTGACACGGCCAAGTACATTGCTCATGTTGCCTCTCGTATAGTTTTTAGAGTGAAATTTGACTATGTATGGAATCACCATCACATTACTTCGTCGTGGGAAATTTTCTAAGGGGAGGGGTACAGGCTGTGTCATGGCTCGTGTGACATTACACAACCCGTGTGGCATTACACAACCCGTGTAGTCTCCCGTGAGAATGATTTCATCAAAAACAATTCTAAGTGTGGGAATGCTATTTTGGACCTTCATCAAGTGAAAATATTTCTAAGTGTTGGTTCACGGACGAGTATATGTTCCGTATGATATGTCGGGGACCATATAGTCTTGTTGGAGACGCTGTTATTCAATTTTTCAACTCGCTTTATTAATAGCATTTTCGTAATTATGGTTTTTCCATAGGGTCTCTTGTGACTTCCTATGTTACCTAAAGGCTCTCTAATGACCTAAACTTTATTCCTATCATTCAAATCCATTCCTCACGTTTGAAAATTCTGTAATCTCTTTCAAGGAACTCTTAGGGGTTTTAAGCTTGAAGATCAAGGGAAGGATCATTCTTCTTCAATTTTCTTCTTGAATCTTCTTCATTATCCAAGGTATGTGGGTTTAATTCTTGGTCCCTTTCAACCAAGAAGACCCAAACTCTTTACAAGTGGTTTTCATGAATTTCAGCTGACTTTAAATTTGAATTTTCAATGTTATTAGTTATTAAATTCAATTGAAGTACATGCTATGCTTTATTATTGATTTTAAGATGATTTATGCCCTAATAGGATGAGTTGTATTGAATTTATGAATGTGCATGTCCCTTTTAAACCTTAATTTGTCCATGGGTAATCTATATTATGTTTTAAATATGAATTTTACTCATTTTTTTACTTAAATTTCATAATGTATTATTGATTTGAGTTTGAATCTCTATTACACATGTTATCCTCATGTCATTCAAAGCATATGCATTGATGAGTATTAGATTTATGAAATTACTGGTGGGTAAAGCTCGCATATGCTTTGATGAAAATAATTTTGGTGCATATTGGTTATGAGAAGAATGTGATCACATAAATGTCTATTGTTATTGGCTCTTTGAGTATATTGGTTGTTTGCACCATATTATTTAATGAATGGGTTATTCCTATGCATGAGAAATATGATATTGAACTATGATTTGGCTTTTTAGCCCATGAGTGAATGATTATGAGAAATGTTTGGGTTTTATGCCTAAATGTGTGTTGAAATGATCATGCATATATATAAGTATTCTCATGGGATGTTTGAATTAGCATAAATGGATTGGGGGCATCAGGACTATCCCCAAGGGTCCTTTCCCTTTCTTTGCAATATGTGCCAACATAGTAATAGTAGCTATCACCGAAATGATTCGGTCATAAGGAATGGTTATTCAGTTTTTGATATGATATGAAATGATAATGGAAATCCTTCTGAAATAACAGGGTCGTAAGGAAGGTTGTGATCACATCGAAATGACCTGGTATTAAGGTGTGATGTAGATTAGTTTTAACAAGTAGTCTGATCTCACTCGATGGGAGGTCAACATCGGGCAAATTATGTAATTACTCGCATGCGTTTTAGATGTCAGTTATGGTCCCATCCCCACTATGTATGAGCATTTGAGTGTTTCATGCATCATTGGTTTCATGGCATATCGTATATGTATCTCTTGTTATAATTCTCCTTCTAGGGCGCGGCACAGTGTAATTTGAATTGTCCCTTTGGTCCGGTCTGCACCGCGCCTAGGGCACGGACCAGTGTAAATCTTCCCCTGGTTTTCCTACTTTATCCAAGGACATTTGGGTAATAATCTAATGCCCATCTAAACCTAAAATCCTCCATCCTTAACCATTTTTGAACTCTACAACTCAAAAAACCCTCTCTAAACCTCTCCAAAAACATTATAAAACTCCCCATTTAAATCCAAGGATTTCAAGAGCAAGTTCTGGAATTAAAGAACCCAAGTCAAGTCTCAAGTCTACCTCAACTTTTCTTCAAGAAAGTCTCAAGTTTAAGTATGTGAGTTTCATTCATGGGTTCCTTTCACCCTTAAAGCCAAACCTCCCTTCTTTATCAAATTGCATGATTTTAATATTAAAATATTTTATGGGTAAACTTGTTTTACACAATATAAATATGATTGGAGTTGGATTTTAGAAGTGTTGATTAAATATGCATGAATATTTATTGAAGGTATTTCCATGAGTTGATTTACACCTATTGAGGTTATGTATGGAATGAATCATGAAGCTATGAATGAATGGTGAATTGCTTAGATGGATTTCATGTCACTAAAATGAGAATTTTACTATTATGTTGGTAGGTTGATTAAATGACTTTAAATGAAATTGATTTTACTCCTTCATGTCCTATACTCCTAAATTGCATGATTTTGAGCATGTATATGCATACCCACCATGTTAATTAAGTTTGCATGAGTATGACTCTTATGTTGATAAAAGACTATTACATGATTTGCAAGACAAGTATTTCTACGGTGATTTGTCAGCTCCCAAGAATGTGTTAAACCTATGGAAAGGTTTCATGATATACAAGTGAATTTTTGAGCTTTTATTCTATGCTTTTTTTCTCATGTGAATTGTGAATTGTACTAGAAGGGGTCATGAGTCATGTTGTATGTCTCACCCTCTAGTATAAGGCAAATGTCTACATGAAGGGGTCATGAATCATGTTGTATGCCTCACCCTTATGTCTGACTTGTTATTATGCATTACCTAATGTCTACGTGAAGGGGTCATGAACCTTGTTGTATGCTTTACCCCCATGTATGACTAATACCATGAATAATCCACTATCTACTAGAAGGGGTCATCACCCATGCTATTGAAACACCCCTTAACATAGATCGAAAAGACCCTATGATGCATTTTTTTGTATATCTCATAATTCGTGTAGAATTTTGTGAATCTGACTTTATATTATTGTCTAGATGGAAAATTGTGTTGGAAAATGGTTACCTCAAAGGTATATTTTTATCTATGCCAATAAAAACTTTTTGGGTGCAACTTCACAACACAGTAGCTGCTCGTGACGCGGACCTGGCGCGGACTAGTTCAAAAATTCTCTTTTTCACTCAAGGGTAATTAGGTTATAACCAATACCTATATATACAAAAATTCCTCATTTTAGCCCTAAAAACTCACCAAAAACCTCTCAAATTCCTCTCTAATCTTCACCAAATCCTCCGTCTATTCTCAAGTTTTTCAAGAAGTTTTGTTGGAATTCAAGAAAACCAAGCCAAGCCCCAAGTCTTCCTCAAGTTTTCCTTCAAGAAACTCCAAGATTAAGGTATGTGGGTCTTCATCCATAGGTACTTTCACCCATGGAGCCCCAAAACTATTTGTATCAAATTTCTTGATTCTAATGACTAATTCTTTTTGGGTAGTTTCCATTATCACTCCATTACATGAAATATGTTGGAAATTTATCAGTTATTGATTTATTGATGTATGGGCTCCTACTAATGATTGAAATTAAGATATAATTATTACATTAAATCTTTGTAAGATATGACATCTTGAAAAACTCTAAAATATAATGAATTTTGAATGGTTTTTATGACACCCAAATTGGGGTTTTTCAAGTATGTTATTGGGTTGTTTGAATGACTTCTTAAATGACTTTAGTTTACTCCTCTCATGTTACTTACTATTAAATTATATGATTTTAAGCTTAAATACATATATCCACCATGTTTTGACTAAGTTATGTGGCAGATCTCTTATGTAATGAAGGCCTATGATAGGACATATGATATATAAATGTTGTTGACGTTGAAGGGGAATTAACCTTGCTATGAGTTCATGAGAATGTTATAATTGTTATGAATGATATGAAATCCTATATTTGATAGTATTAAGAGATAGTTTGACAAGCTAGTTTATGATATGCAAAATTATAAATGTTGTGATACCATGAGACATTATGGAGTTGAGGATTGTGTGAAATGAATTTTTGTGTTTTCATGTCCACATTTTGAAAGATGATATGTACAGTTGTAATAGATTGTTTAAGAATGATCCAAATAGATGATATTCATTATATATCTTGAAGTATGATATCTAAATAATAAGAAATGAAGGCTTATGAGATATTTTGTGGTTATTCTTGACTTATGAAAAGTTTCTTATGAATAATGAAAAGGTTTCACTATATGTGTACTAGTTTATTAATGTGATAGAGGATGAGGTACATCAAGTATGATATGAATTTGTTGAAATTTTATGAAAAGTTGCATGTTATTGTAGAGCCCTCCTTATGATGTTATGTTATACAAGTTGTGTATGTCATAATTAGCCTCATGTTTGTATGTCTTATAGGACTAGTCTTATGAAGTTTAGCATGAATGAATAAAGGAAGTGTGAGTCCCCACCTAGTTATGATCATGAGACTATGATGGCCCATTAGTAGAGGGACATGATGATGATTCTAGCCAATAGTATAGGATTAACCAAGATTATGATACTAGCCGATAGTAGAGGCCTAGCTAATATTATGATGCTAGTCGACAGTAGAGGTTTATCCAAGATTATGATGTTGGCCGATAGTAGATGCTTAGCCAAGATTATGATGCTAGCCGACAGCAGAGGCTTAGCCAAGATATAGGAGTTATCCTTATAATGATGATTTATATTCTAAAAGTTTATGGGATGGGTTAGCAGAATTCCTCTTCACTATTTTACAAGGCTTATGGGATTGGTTAGAAGAATACCTTCCAACTAATGAATTGTATGATTCTTCTCTATGATTATTCCAAGAGTGTTTACTTAGCACCGAGTTAACCTTGGAATGGATACAAAATCTCTTTGTTAGAAAAGGCATGAGACCATTAGTAGAATCCTATTGTCCTATAACTATGTGCCACCTTAAGAAGTAGGAATCACCCGCTAGCAGAGGTTGATTTCCAGACCAACCGATATATAGTAGAGGTTGCTCAATAGCAAAGATTTTGTGGATCCACATAGGTATCTTAGGAGGTCGCCTTGGCAAGTGACTTCCCCATTTCCTTCAGTGTAAGAAAAACATCAGGACTCCATGGCTTAACTCACATGGTGTATGTCAGTTAAAGGTTGCTCTCACACATGTCCAAGTTCTCCTTATGGTTCTAAGTTGTTCCTCTTATGATAATTAAGTTGTTCCTTTATTTTATGTCCAAAGGTGATAAAAAGTTCCTATGATTCATTGTTTCTCAAGTTCAAATGGTATTTCCCCTAAAGGTACATAATGATGTCTACAAGTGTGTAATGTGGTCTCCATTATGATTACCAATGTTTCTTACATAATAAAATAGTCTTTTATGTAAAGTGAAGTATTGTTCACCCAAAAATGTTAATACTTCAATTATGTATGACATCGTGTATTTCTCACTAATTTAACTTCATGTGACCTATCATGCATTCAAGTAAGGTTAAGTTTTTTATTTCTCATATGCATTATTCCATGATCTATGGTGAGAGTAAAATGTCTAAATGATCACTCATATGTATATTTCAAGTTTATATAATTTGCTTATTCTCGATTATGTTCATCTATGCATCCTATATGTTTTTCTAAAGTTGTCCTTTATGGTTAAATAATATTAGCTTGATTACGTCTTACTAATGCCTTTGTAACTGTATTACTTTTGTCACAAGATAGCATGAATCATTTCATTATTTATTTCCATCTCATCCATTGCATACCTACATACCAGTGCATTCCAAGTAGTGACGCATACTTCTATGCCTACATGATTTCATCATGTAGGGATCAGTGCTCCTCAACATCCTCCATATGGATATCTTGGATTTATGAAGATTGTGCTTATGGTGAGTCCTCTAGTTTAGGGACAATATTCGGTTATATCTTACTTATATTGAGGCTTTATTCCAATTTACTTTCTAATTTGAGGATGAGCATTGAACATGTCTTGTCCTTGCTCTATTCATGCTTAAAGGTGTTGGTGAATACTACACTATGCACCTATAATTGATATTAAGATTTTATGGAGACTTATCCCTTAGACCCTACCACCTTTTGTGATGCTATTGATTATGGTGGAAAGTCATGAAAGTCCCATGTCCCTAAATGCCCAATAACGTGAGTCATACTTATCCACCCCTTACACTTATTTGCTATGTGGTTCATGTTCATCCTCTTACCTATAATATCCTCATAGCGTGAGTCCAAAGCCCCGCTTCCCTTAGAAATTATTTGCTATGTGCTTATATATCTTTCATTATTTCGACGAAAGCAAGGATGCACAAATGATACGCTAAGAGGCTTATTTGAGTTGCCTTTAGGCTTCCCATTCGCTGTGTCACGTCTAGACCCTAGGCTTTGGTCGTGATAACTATATTCCTCACTCCCTAGTACAAGGTATTTTGATGAGCTATTCATGTCACTTTATATTGAACAAGTTATGCAAGTATGATTATTCTCAAGCACGCTTACATCCAAGAATTGATTATAGATGTCATATTGAACTCATATCTATCGATTACGATTATACATCTTGATTATTATACTTATGATTCTTGTTGCATTGCACCTCATATATTTAGTATATTCCAAGTACTAATGCATACTCTACGCCTACGTGATATCACCATGTAGGGACCGGAGCTCCTATTGATCCTCCTCCTCCATGTGGCTGGCCAGATCTGTGAAGTTAGCTTTTAGTGATTCCTCATATCAGGGGACAATGTCTGCCTTCCTTTTTGTTTATTTAGACTTTATCTATATTTTTGGATACTTATCTATGAGGGTGAGCTCGGGAGATGTCTTGGCCCTCACTCCATCTACTAGTAGAGGTGTTTTTTGATGTGAACCTCATATATTGAGGTTGACTCATTTTATGCCTATGTTATTATGAAAGACTCATTTAGTCCCGCTTCCCTAATGAGGTATTATTACTTGTTGTCATCTTAATTTGCTTCTGAAACCAAGGATCTGCAAATGATATGTTAAGAGGCTTGTTTGGGATTCCTTTGGGATCCACATTCATCGTGTCACGTCTAGGCCCTAGTCTTGGGTCGTGAGATGCTTGATATCAGAGCACTAGGTTGTTAATAGTCCTTGGAAATCCAATACACTATGTCAAGTAGAGTTTTATTTAAGATTATAAAGTGGGCCACTATTATGAATAAGTGGCTATAAGTTATTTTGGGAAATGTTTCACTTCTTCTTGATCTATGTCATGCTCTAGATGTAAGGATAAGTGTTCTCCCTTAACAAACACTCTTTTGCTCTTTTGGATCATGCCACTACCAAAAGGAAGACCATGGAGGGCTTATACACCCGAGGAGGGTCCGACTCATCAAGGTCCTCAAGGAGAATGGGCTACACAAGTTGAGTTTTAGAATTCCATAACCATGTTGGCACATGTTATGGTCAATCAATTGGGACCCAAGCTCCTCATGCTCCTACTCTGGCCTTAAGGGTGAGGGACTTCATAAGGATGAACCTACCGGAGTTTCACGAGTTCAAAATGGAGGAAGATCCCCAAGAGTTTATTAATAAGGAGTACAAGGTGCTTACTATCATAGGGGTGAATTCAGAGGAGAAGATGGAACTAATGGTCTATTAACTCAAGGGTGTGGCCTAAATTTGGTTTGTTCAATAGAAATTGCAATGATGTCATTCCTTGGGAAGAGTTCAAGATTGCCTTATTTACCTAGTCATTCCCAATTGCGTTGAGAGAGGAAAAAATTATGGAATTTATGGATCTCAAACAAGGTTCCTTGAGTGTGAGTGAGTATGACCTCAAATTCAACAAACTCTCAGAGTTTTCCCCTCACATGGTTACCGATTTTAGGGCAAGAATGAACAAGTTTGTGTTGGGACTGTCTGATTTGGTGAATGAAGAGTGCTATACCGCTATTCTTGTGGTTGACACGGACTTATCTTGACTCATGACCTATGAAGAACAAGTTAAGGGGAAAAAGATTAGAAAGAGAAGAAGTGGGAAGTCCAAGAGGGCTCGGTTTGATGGTGGCTTCCAAGGTGCTAAGGGTGGCCATTTCCAACAACGTCACAGATTTCAAGGCAAAGGGTCCTCTAGTGCTCCAAACAAGAGGTTTTATAATGATGGGGTGCCTAAACCAAGGTTTCAAGGTGGCAATGGTGGGATTACTAATCCTAGGTGCCAAAGATGTGGGAAGAATCCTAGTGGAAAATGCTTGATGGATTCGAATGCTTGTTATGGGTGTGGAAGAGTAGGCCACAATCTTGTTGATTTCCCTTATACTCTAAATAAGAGCAAGGATGGTCGTCCTCAAGGACAAGGTGGTCATGTTGATCAAAAGGCTGAAGGTGGCCAAGAAGTGGGTGCTCCACATCACAATAGATTTTAAGCTCTTCCAAGGAGGCAAGGAGTGGATGAGGTACACAATGTTGTTACCAGTATGTTAAAGGTTTTTGATTATGATGTATATACTTTATTAGATCCACGTACCACTCTTTCCTTCATTGATCATTTTTTTGCTTCTAAGGTCCATGTGTGCTCCGAATTGTTGTTGAACCCTATGAGGTGTCTACCCCCGTTGGTGAGTCCATTGTTGCTAGAAAAGTCTATAGGGGTTGTCCCGTGTCTATATTACATAAAGTCTTGCATTGTGATTTTTTTGAACTTGACATGGTAGATTTTGACATTATTCTTGGAATGGATTGATTGCATGCATATCATCCCTCCATTGACTGTAGAACTCGTAAAGTTAGGTTCCAAATTCCTAATGAGCTCATCATTAATGAGAATGCCATGATTCGGTTGTTAAGGGTAGATTCATCTCTTTTCCTAAAGCCTGAAAATTGATTTCTAAGGGTTGCATTTCCTATTTTGTGAGGGTTAGGGATGTTGAGTCTAAAGTCCTTCCTAGTGAGTCAGTTTTGGTGGTCAATGAATTTCTTGAAGTTTTTCCTTGTGAGCTTCTTGGTTTTTCTCCTGAAAGGGAAATAGACTTTGGCATAGACCTCCTCCCCAATACACAACCTATTTCCATTCCTCCTTATCGTATGGTCGGGGTGGAGTTAAAGGAGTTGAAGGACCAATTGAATGGTTTGTTGGAGAAGGGTTTCATATGGCCTAGAAAGTCACCATGGGGTGCACCTGTGTTGTTTGTAAGAAAGAAAGATGATTCATTTAGAATGTTCATCAATTTTCGGCAACTCTATAAGGTCACTATAAAGAACAAGTATCCTCTACCAAGGATAGATGACCTATTTGATCACTACAAGGGGCTAGTCTTTTTCTAAGATTAATCTTCGGTTCGGGTACCACCAAGTAAGGGTGAAGGAGTGTCATATTCCAAAATGGATTTTCGGACTAGGTATGGGAATTTTGAATTTGTGATGATGTCATTTAGTTTAACTAATGCACCGGTCGTATTTATGGATCTCCTGAATCCGGTCTTTAGACCCAACCTTGATATATTTGTGATAGACTTCATAGATGACATATAGATTTATTCCTGAAGTGAAGAAGAACATTTGAATCATTTGAGGGTGGTGTTGCAAATTTTGAGAGATGAGAAATTGTTTGCTAAATTTGATAAATGTGAATTTTGGTTGAAGAAGGTTGCATTCCTAGGGCATGTGGTGTCGGGTGTTGGAATTAAAGTGGACCCTAAGAAGATGGAGGTGATAAGGAATTGGCCTAGTCCTTTTACTCCAATGGATATTAGGAGTTTCATAGGTTTATTGGGGTACTATCGGAGATTTGTGAATGGTTTCTCTTCTATTACTTCCCCTATGAAAAAATTGACCCAAAAGAAGGCAAAATTTGTTTTGACCGATGAATGTGAAAGAAGTTTTCAAACTTTGAAAGACAAGCTTATCTTTGCTACTATCTCGGCATTACCGGAAGGGTTAGAAGGGTTTGTGGTTTATTTGATGCCTAAAGAATTGGTTTGGGGTGTGTATTGATATAAAATGGCAAGGTTATAGCATATGCTTCTCAACAACTAAAGATGCATAAGCGTAATTATCCCATCCATGATCTTGAATTAGCGGTTGTGGTGTTTTCTCTGAAAATATGGCATCATTATTTGTATAGGGTACATATAGATGTCTTTACCGACCACAAGAGTCTTAAATATGTGTTCACACAAAGGGATCTCAATTTGAGACAAAGAAGATGGTTAGAGCTCCTTAAGGACTATGACATGAGTGTGCACTATCATCCTGACAAAGCTAATATTATGGTCGATGCTCTAAGTAGAGTGTCTTATGGGTAGTATACCTTATATTGGTGATGGTAACAAGGAGGTGGTTAGAGAAGTACACCGGTGGCTAGGTTGGGAGTGAGGTTGGATGAAGTTGAAAATGGTGATGTAGTGGTTTTTGATGGTTCAAAATCTTCTTTAGTTGAAGAGGTCAAGTCCAAACAAGAGCCTGATCCCACCTTGCTAGAGTTGAAAGCTTTGGTAAAGGATGGTGAAGTAGAGGTTTTCTCCCAAGGGAGAGATGGTGTCATTAGGTACAAAGGTAGACTATGTGTGTCTAATGTTGATGACTTGAAGGAGTTGATATTGAAAGAGGCTCATAATTCATCCTATTCTATTCACCATGGTTCTAGAAGATATATGGAGACTTGAGGGAGATTTATTCGTGGGATGGTGTGAAGAAGGATGGTGCCAAGTTTGTAGCCAGTTGTCACAATTGCCATTAAGTGAAAGCCAAACATCAAGAACGGGTGGCCTAGCCCAAGACATAGAAATTTCTACTTGGAAGTGGGAAGAGACAAACATGGATTTTGCGATTGGTTTGCCAAAGACTAGGAAGCACTTTGATTCTATTTGGGTTGTTATTGATTGGATAACAAAGTTGGCTCACTTTCTACCAATTAAAACTACTTATAATGCCGAGGATTATGCCAAGCTATATATTCATGAGTTGGTTAGGTTGCATAGGATACTATTGTCTATCATTTCGTATCGTGGTGCTCAATTCACTTCTCATTTTTGGAGATCCATCTAAAAGGGTCTTGGTACCAAGGTCAAGCTTAGTATGACTATCCATCCTCAAATGGATGGTTAAGCTGAAAAAACAATTCAATCTCTTGAGGATATGCTTAAGGCTTGTGTTTTGGGGTTCAAAGGTAGTTGGGATGAACATCTTCCACTTATTAAGTTTGCTTACAATAATAGCTATCACTCTAGTATTGACATGGCTCCTTTTGAAGCTTTACATGGTAGGTATTGTAGATCCCCGGTTGGGTGGTTCAATATAGGGGAGATGGCCTTGTTAGGCCTAAATTTGGTTATGGAAGCTTTGGAGAAGGTGATGTTGATAAGGGAGAGATTAAAGATGGCTAAAAGCAGGAAAAAGTCCTACTCCGATGTGAGAAGAAGAGACCTTGAGTATAATGTTGATGATTGGGTATATTTGAAAGTCTCACCCATGAAGGGTGTGGTCCAGTTTTCTAAGAAAGGGAAATTGAGCCAAGGTTTGTGGGGCCTTATAGGATCTTGAGGAGAATTGGTAAGGTTGTATATGAATTGGAGTTGATTGTGGATATGACTATAGTTCATCTGGTCTTCCATGTGTCTATGTAGAGGAAGTGTGTGGGTGACCCAAGTGTTATTATGCCTTTAGATATTGTGGGTGTTGTGGAGGATAACTTGACCTATGAGGAGGTCCTGGTGGAAATATTAGATAGGAAAGTTAAAATATTGAGGAACAAAGATGTGGCATCCGTCAATGTCCTTTGGAGGAATCATCAAGTTGAAAGTGCCACTGGAAAGCCGAAGCAGACATGAAAAAGTGATATACTTATCTCTTTCACACTACTCAAGTAGAATGTAACAATTTAAGTCCTATCAATAATTTCAAGTCTTAAGCTCTAGACCTCATATCATTTTTGCATACATACATGTTTATGATGACAAGTTTGATGAATTATGATGCGTATGTGTTTGAAACTTTTTGAAAATAATGTTTAAGTGAATTTGTTGTATTCATGTCACGCTAGAAGTCTCATGATTACTTGTTTTATGTATATTTCTTTGACATTCAGGGATGAATGTTCCTAAGGGGTAGATATTGAAACACCCCTCAAGTGCTTCGAAATGCCCCATGAATGTATTTTTCAAAAATCTCAAAAATCGTGTGTGACTTAGGAAATCCGACTTCATATTCTTGTTCAAGAGAAAATATTTAGTGGGAAAAGGGTAGCCCTTGGATTTTAGAAGGCCTATAGTGAAAAGTAATTTTCGCAACGGGCACCAGAAATAGTGTGCATGTGCGCCCAGTGTGCGACATGCCTGGGGCACAGCACATTGTATTTTAAAGTGTGCATTTGGTCAGCAAAGTGCCTAGGGCACGGACCAGTGTAATTTTTCCCCCATTTTTCCTACTTTATCCAAGGGCATTTGGGTAATAACTTAATGCCCATTTAAACTTGAAATCCTCCATACTTAGATATTTTTCAACTCTAGAACTCACAAAACCCTCTCTAAACCTCTCCAAAAACATTATAAAACTCCCGATTTAAATCCAAGGATTTCAAGAGCAAGTTATGGAATTAAAGAACCTAAGTCAAGTCTCAAGTCTTCCTCAACTTTTCTTCAAGAAAGTCTCAAGTTTAAGTATGTGAGTTTCATTCATGGGTTCCTTCCACCCATGAAGCCAAACCTCCCCTCTTTATCAAATTGCATAATTTTAATACTAAAATATTTTATGGGTAAACTTGTTTTACACAATATAAATATGATTGGAGTTGGATTCTACAAGTGTTGATTAAATATGCATGAATATTTATTGAAGGTATTTCCATGAGTTGATTTACACTTATTGAGGTTATGCATGGAATGAATCATGAAGCTATGAATGAATGGTGAATTGCTAAGATGGATTTTATTTCACCAAAATGACAGTTTTACTATTATGTTAGTAGGTTGATTAAATGAATTTAAATGAAATTGATTTTACTCCTTCATATCCTATACTCCTAAATTGCATGATTTTAAGCATGTATATACATACCCACCATTTAATTAAGTTTGCATGAGTGTGACTCTTATGTTGATAAAAGCCTATTACATGATTTGCAAGACAAGTATTTCTACAGTGATTTATAAGCTCCCAAGCATGTATTAAACCCATGAAAATATTTCATGATCTACAAGTGAATTGTTGAGCTCTTATTCTATGTTTTGTTCTCATTTGAATTGTGGAGCCTACTAGAAGTGGTCATGAACCATGTTATTTGTCTCAACCTCTAGCATAAGGAAAAAGTCTGCATGAAGGTGTCATGAATCATGTTGTATGTCTCACCCTCATGTACGACTTATTATTATAATATCTACGTGAAGGGGTCATGAATCATTTTGTATGTCTTACCCTAATGTACGACTAATACTATGTACCATCCACTACCTATTAGAAGTGGACATGACCTATGCTATATTCCTCACCCTCTAGTACAAGGTATTTGGATGAGCTACTCAAGTCACTTTATTGTATTGAACAAGTTATGCAAGTATGATTATTCTCAAGCATGTTTACACCCTTATATTGATTATGCATATCATATTGAGCTCATGTCTATCGATCATGAATATACATCTTGATTATTATACTTCTGATCCTTGTTGCATTGTACCCTGCATACATAATACATTCCATGTATGCATACTCTATGCCTACATGATATCACCAGGTAGGGACCAGATCTCCTATTGATCCTCCTCCTCCACGTTGCTAGTCGGATCGTTGAAGTTAGCTTTTGGTGAATCTTCATATCTGGGATCAATATCTATCTTCTTTTTTGTTTATGTTAAGACTTTATCTATTTTTTCGGATATTATTTATGAAAGTGAGCCCGGGAGATGTCTTGGTCCCCGCTCTATCTACTAGTAAAGGTGTTGTTGGATACGAACCTCATGTATTGAGCTTGACTTTTTTTATGCCTATCTTATTATGAAAGACTCATTTAGTCCTGCTTCCCTTGTAAGGTATTATTACCTATTTTCATCTTAATTTAGTCTGCAACCAAGGATGTGTATATGATTTGCTAAGAGGCTTGTTTGGGGTTCCTTTGGGTTCCCCATTCATCGTGTCACATTTAGGCCTGATGGTCACGCTCCAACAGTAATGCATACACCTATCAATCAAATGAACTTCATCACCTATTCTCCAGCACTTAGTAGTTTGCCACTTACAAAAATATAGAAAAACTAAGAAACCACACAAAGTAGTACTCATACATTCTATTTACAAAAAACTGAAACATAACCAACTTGGGTGCATTGCTCAAGTTAGCTGACCATTTCTGCAACTTTTCCAATTTCATTTACCCATTTTTTCACCACTTTGAGCATGGGGCACATCCTAGTTGAATGCCATGAATCACCATTCTCAACTCTTCGATCAAATCCATAATAAGGAACTTCAGTCATCGGTCTTGGAACAGAGCGCACAACAAAATTTTCTGGAAAGCATTCAAAGTCCAGACCAAAATTGAACTTCACAATGCAATTAGGTTGCTCAGGAAATGTATATATTGAAGCAGCAGGATAGTAACGACCACCATAAAGATCCTTGAAAGCAAAACCTTGACAGTGGTTGTAGGTGTTGACAAGGCTAATTTTGTCTCATCGCTTTCCTCTTGTTCTTCTTCCTTTACTCTTGGGGATGTTAGGGTTAAACTCGATAGTGGTTTCTGCTTCTTTGGTTGTGGCTCTTCTGCCTCTTCTTCCACTTTTTTCCTCATCTTCATTGTATTCTTCTTCGTTGTTGACTTCCACTTTAGCGGATTTTAGGGGACTTTTTGAGTCAGTAGGAGGTAAATCAGATTTGGGTTCTGGAGAATCCACACTAGCACTTTCTAAGACTAATGGTAGAGCTTCATGAGTGGTCACCGGAGCCTCGGACTGAGCAAGATCGGCAATAGTTTCCTCTTCTTCCTTGTATTGATAAGTGGCCATGAGATTCTCCATTCTGAGGATGCTTAAGTGCAAAACCAGGTTTTTCTTTAAAAAAAATATTTTTTTATTGATATAATTGGAGGAAAATATTAATTGTAGTAGAAAAGTTTAGAGGGAAAAATAAAAGTATGAAATTGTGTTATAATAATGATTTTTGCTGGCTACTTATTTTAATTGCCATTAAAAGACAGTCTTTTAGAGGCTACAACTCATATGATGCTAATATTTTAGTTAAAAGAATTAATTAGGGGCAATTTATTAATTGCAGTTAAATAATTGTCGCAAAAAGCCTGATTTATAGTACTGGCAGTCATTATCAAGTCCAAACCTAATAAGATGTTACGGTCGAATCCACAGGGAATACAGGGTTGACCATGTTGACTCACTAACATTTATTTCAAGCATCATTCAACTACTTTCTCTATAATTAGGGGGGGTTTGCAATTTGAAATAAAAGAAAATAAAAACACTATACTACTAATGCAAAGAGACAATCAAATTGAGGGATAACTTGAGAATTGTGTTCCCCACGATTCATTAACTCAAATACCCAGATAAAATAACTCTGATTGAGACATTACATGCAGGACAAAAACTTAGGTTCTTCCAGCTCTCTTGTCAAGGTGAAGGCCGAATTTCACCATGGTGTGCCAACTAATCATTACCTATTGTTCCAGTCAACCTCCCCTTGGTAAGAATTGGTTGATTAGAAGAGAACACATCAACGAATCTTGTCATCTACTTCCCTTTTCCTATTCGTCACTACCTTGGTCGGAATCGTGATAGAGGCGGGATTTGGTGTTGGGCACTACCAAACAACATTCATAATGAAAGAAAATAGACAATACATGCAAATACCCAATCAAAGAAATGCAGAAAATCTGGGATATTTCAAGTCAACGTCTCATGGCCCCCACAACCCCAAGTTGTGAGTGATTAGACACTCATGGCTACGGCAAAACCACAATAAATGAGTATAATAAATATGTTTTAGAGATTACTCAAGAACAATGAAGAACAAAACCACCTTGATATTGAAATCACATGCTTGCAACAATGGAGTTTGAGTACAAGTAATTTCAAATCCCCCAAAATAGTCTTCAAATTAAAATCCTAAAATCTACCCTAAACCCTAAGAAAAATGCTCTCTAAAAATATCCAAAGTTGTAGCATCTGTAAAAGTGTCCAGTATCCTTTCAAAAATTCTATCATTAATTATTTATGCTATTTACAAAAAGATCCTAAAAATAAAATATAAAATACAGCTAACAGCAGATACAGTTTGCAGGTACGACTCGTAGGGTGACCTATGAGTCGTAACCGAGCTTTCGTAGTCAGCACTTGGCATTTTAGACTTGACTGCTATGATCCATTACTACGAGTCGTGGTCTTCTCTATGACTCGTAGTGTCTTTTTGTAGTCCTTAGTTGCAATTCTTGGTCCAAATTTTAGCAAAACTATTCCTGGCTACGAGGCCCCTGTCACGACCCAAGCCTAGGGCCTAGACATGATCGACGAACGGGGAACCCAAAGGAATCCCAAACAAGCCTCATAGCATATTATTATACATCCTTGATCACAGAAGCAATTAAAATGATAATAAGAGATAAGCATAAACAAGGAGAATTCGGACTAAGGGTAAATTTCCATATCATAAACACCAAGAAACGAGAGAGTCAAGGCTCATAACATAGATACATAACATATCCAATAATACCTCTAAACCTTAAATACTTAGCAGGGCCAAGACAAGCAACCGAGCTCATCTTCATAATAATGACAATAGGTAATCCAAACATGCAAAACATAGTCTAAACATAAGCTTGAGAGAAGATAGATATTGTCCCCGGACTTGAGGACTCACCATAGGCTAACTTGAACAATCCGTCTAGCGATGAGGAGAATCAATAGGAGCTTCAGTTCCTACATGGTCATATCATGTAGGCATAGAGTATGTGTTAGTACGTTTGAATGTACTAAGTATGTACGATGCAACGCAACAAGAGATAGGCATCATAGGCAAAATGAATAATCATAAGCAATAGACAACACACTAACAATATGACATGTATGAATGATTCTTAAAGTAAAATCATACTTATATATAACATAATATGAGTGTAAGGAGTGACCATTATAGTGCAATCCAAGGCCTACCACCCCTTTGGATAGGCGTATGAGGTATAAATCCCTTTATGAGGTTGATGGAGTACAAAGCTCCCAACAAGGTTGATGGAGTACAAACCCCCAACAAGGTTACCCATGCCTACCACCCCTCGAGATAGTGATTGAGGTACCCACCCCTCAACAAGGTTACCTGAGCCTACAAACTCCTGAGCTAGGCTTGGTCATCCCTAACACTATAGAGATAATATCATATATATACACACGCACATACTCTTTTCATCATCATATACATACATTCCTTCTCATCATTATTTCATCATCATATAGTTATTCAACTCATAAGACATGCATAGGACCTTTAATTCCTCAAGATACCATAACCTGATATTTTGTCAAATACTTGGCGGGTATGTAATACTAGTATAAGACCATGAAATTCAAGAGTGAAATCATGCAAGAAAACTTGAAGTAAAATAGCCCATCAATACTTCGTAATACCATCTTGCAAGATACATTGAAATCCCTCATCAAATCCCAGGAGAAATCACGGTTCTAAAGCTTAAAACATGCATAATCATAATACGTAAATCATCTCATAGTATAGACTTAAAAATGAGTAATCATGCATTTTCAACCAAACATCCATAAAATCCCAATATAGTATACGGTCATAATCTCTAATAAATAATACCCATAAGCAACACAACTTGGAAACTTGTAATTTTCATAGAAATGGAAGATTGGACTTCATGGGTGAAAGGTACCCATGAATGAAACCCACATATCTTAGATCTTGAATTTCTTGAAATTGTTTATGAAAGACTTGAATTTTGAATGTGGGTCTTGGAACCCAAAGCTTGCTCTTGAGTTTCCTTGAATTTGTATTGGGGTTTTCATGGAGGCTCTTGAGAGAATTTGAGAGTGTATTCCAATTGGGAGGAGTGAATTTGATCTTTAGGAATAGGGTTAAGTCTTTAGGAGGTGTTAAGTTAGCATAAGAATTTCCAAAATACCAATAGAAATGGCTAAATTTATGGAATGCCATTAATGAGGCAGAATTTGGCAAAAACTCATATATACCCCTACACATACCAGTTCTAAGAAAACGGGCATAACTTCTTCGTCCGAACTCTAAATAAGATGAAACCAAGTGTGTTGGAAAGCTAATTCAAAGAAATTTGATTTAGTAGGTTGTGGGCCACCCAGTTCTTCGTATACTAAGAGATATGCCCCTTTAAATTTGACCCTCTTACCGGTACTTGTGCAAAACATGGCGAACAGAAGTTCCTTTGAACTTGGCTTGATATAGGGGACCCATGATGGTCTTAAACGACATAAATAATGTTGACTTAGATTTAAATGAGATCTTGAAGCTTGGATGAGTTTCTTGAGATCCGAAAGTGAGTTTGGGGCACTTGAATTGGGTGAAATATTTGTCTAAGTGTTTGAATCAGTATTGGGGAATGTCTTGTGTGATATGAGGGTGAAATATAGCTAAGTATAGGCATTTTCACACATTGGAACACTTAGCCCCAATATACAAAAGTCTTGGACCGAACAAGCAAAACAACACATAAAATGAACTGAGGCGCGCCCTTGGCGAGTCGCGCCTTGGGCACGAAAACCTCACTGGAAAGTGAATTTTGGGAAAATGAAACTGCAATTCATTTGCTCTAAAATTGGGGTTACACCCATTTCGCACTTTATTTTACCCCCTGAACTAGAATATGAAGTCACATTTTCGATTACATGCACGAATTTTGAGATATGTGAAAATTATGATTCTGGGCACTTCCGAGGCATATTTTCGGGCACTTTTTGGGATCCTTACAATATCTCCCCCTTGGGAACATTCGTCCCTGAGTGTTAAAGAAACATACAAGAGAAGAGTAAATATAAAGATATCAGGCCCAACAAAATGCAACGACACATTTAAAACACTATTTTCAAAATCTCAACATAAGTGTTAAAATCACTACGATCTTTCTCAATATAATCATGAATACATGCAATGACAAAGGGGCTGAAACATAAGAGTTGGAATTCATAAAAGGACTTGATGTGTTATCATATTCTTGAATAGAATGAAAGAGGTATGAATATTTCCTATCCATGCCCACTCTGGCTCCCCGAGAGATATTATTGACTTGACGATTCTCCAATGGGCCTTGACAAACACTACGCCCTCACAAATCAACATTTACTCATATCCACCCAACTTCTCCACGAAACCTCCTCACAAATTGACTCATCCTCCACAACATCCATAACCTCAAGAGTCCTATAATACATGAATCACCAGCATACCTCCTCAATCCCAGAAACATGAAGAACTGGACGAACCATATCCGTATCCAAAGGCACTTCCTATTCATATTCAACCTCACTAACCTTTCTCAACACACTATGAAGACTCACAAACCATGAATTCAATTCCCTCTTTACCAGGGCAAACTACACCTTTCATGAGCGAAACCTTCAATTATCCCTAATCATTAACTTTGAATTGAAGCTCTCTTCTTCTCACTTCGACATAGGACTCTTGACGACTTTGGGTTGTCTCCAACCTTTCCTAATCAACTTTACCTTCTCCATAGCATCCATAACCAGATCCGTACCCAACAAGGCCATTTCTCCCACTAAAACCACCTAACTAGCGATCTACAATGCCTACAATAGAGAGCCTCAAAAGGAGCCTACGGATGCTAGAATGATAGCTATTGCTATAGAAAAACTCAATCAATGGCAAATGATCACTCGAAAATACAAGTCCTAGAAATATCCTCAAGTGTTTGGATAGTTCTTTCGGCTTGGCCATCTGTTAGAGGGAGAAAGGCCGTACTAAGTTTAACTCTTGTACCAAGTCCCCTTTGAAAAGACCTCTCAATAGTGAAGTGAATTGAGCACCACGATCCGATATAAAAGGAAAAGGCACCCTATACAATCTCACCACTTCATGAATGTGCCATTTAGCATGCTATTTGGCACCATAAGTAGTCTTAACCGATAAAAAGTGAGCCAATCTATCATCCTATCAATTGCAACCCAAATGGAATCAAAACCCTTTCTAGTCTTGGGCAACCTAACCACAAAATCCATATTAATCATCTCCCACTTCTAAGTAGGAATCTCCATATCTTGGGTTAGGCCACCCACCCTTTGATATTTGTCTTTAACTTGTTGACAACTATGACAACTGGAGCCAAATTTGGAAATGTCCCTTTTCATGCCTCCCCACTAATTCATATCTCTCAAATCTCTATAAATTGGGTAGAATCGGGGTGAATAGGATAAGAAGTATTATGGGCGTTATCAAGGATTTTCTCCCTCAACCCATCAACATAAGGCATATCAAACTAACTTGGTACCAAAGGGTACCATCTCCCCCTAGGGAGAAAATCTCCACCTTACCATCACTTACCAATGCCTTCAATCCCAACAACGTGGGGCCAAGATCTTGCTTAGCTTTTACCTCATCAACCAATGAAGATTTAGAACCATCAACACAATAACACCACTATTGTCAACCTCTTCCAACCTAACCCCCAATCTATCCAACCAATGCACCTCCCTATCCACCCATTTATCACCACCATTGACATGTGCTAGGCTACCCATACATACCCTACTTAAAGCATCTGCCATAACACTAGTCTTACCAGGACGATAATGCACACCCACGTCATAATCCTTAAGAAGTTCTAACCACCTCCTTGTCTCAACCTATGATCTTTCAGCTTAACGCATATTGGACACTCTACTGAATGGTAAGAACATCAACATGCACCCCATATAACCAATGACACCAAATTTCGAAGCAAAACTATGGCAGCCAACTCAAGCTCATAAGTAGGATAAACCTTCTCATGCATCTCCAATTATAGCGTAGGCTCCCACCTAACCATCTTACATCAATACACATCACAAACCAATCTGGGAGACATCACAACATAACAAACCCTTCCCAACCCATCCAATAAAGACACAATAGAAGCGAATATAAGCTTATTCTCCAAGGCTTGGAAACTCTTTTCACACTCATCGATCACACAAACATAGCCTTCCTTTGGGTCAACTTAGTCATGGGAGAGGCAATTGAAGAGAACTCATTCACAAACCTCATATAGTAACTCATTAAGCCCAAGAAGCTCCAAATATCCGATGGAGTCAATGGTCTAGGCCGGTTTCTAATCATATATGCACCCTTAGGATCAATCTTAAAACCATCCTCTGACACCGCATGACCTACGGAGGTAACCTCCTCTAACCAAAATTCACAGTTCACATACTTAGCATCCAACTCCTCTTACCCCAAGATTTACAACACTACCCCCAAATGGTTCACAAGCTCTAAATAAATCAATACCTCATCACTAGCGACTACCACAATCATAACAAGGTAGGGACTAAAGATTCCATTCATGAAACCCATAGACATAACCGGGCGTAAGTCAAACCAAAAATGGCACTACCCCAAATTCAAAGTGTTGGGAAAGACTTCACTAACCCCTTGATCACGGGATTCTCCTCAATAGGAATGACCTAAGTTCAACACCTCTAACTCTTACAAGATGATAAAGGCAAACCTTAGAGATTAATTGCACCTTAAGACAAAAAACATACTTACCCCTTGCAACCACTTACAAGCCCCTCATTCAAAGACAGATTTAATAGGGAATCAGAAAATGACTCTATGGGCCTGACATTCAAAGGGGGACTCAACACCGACGCAACTAATCACCCTAATATCAAAATCCACCACACTAACCCAACAAGTCACAAGGTAAGACCTAACACAATATGAACACGGGACAACACCTATGAACCTTCAAACAACAATCGGCTCACCAATGAGATAGATACCAAAGAGAGTTCAGGACACACATACGAAACCCACTAGCAACCAGAAGAATAATGAAAGAAATAATGGCATGACTGATGTTCACGCTCCAATAAGAAAGCGGTCATTGTCATCAATTATCCTAACCAAGGTTAGGATCGAATCCATAGGGAATACAGGGCTTGATTACAAGATTTCACCACTAATCATTTCTAGCATTTGTGACTACAATCTCTAAATGAGGGAGGGGGTTTGTCAATCAAAAACAAAATAAAATAAATACTAACTATAACACAAGGAAATACTCAATTTTGGGGACAACTTGGGAATTATGTTCCCCATGGTTTGTTTACTTGACTACCCTAGATAACATAGCTACAATTAGTGATTTGCATGTAGGATGGTAACTTAGGTTCTTCTAGTCCTCTTGTGAAGGTGAAAGTCAAATTTCACCATGGCGCTAGGTCGGCCACCATAGCATACCTATTAACCATTACCAATAGTCCCAGTCAACCTCCCCTTGGTCAGGGTTTGGTTAATTAGACGAGAACACATCAATCAAATTATGTCATCTACTTTCCTTTTCCTATGCATCACTACCTTGGTTGGGATCGTGATAACAGGCGGGTTCGGTGTTGGCTACCACCAAACAAGAATAATCATGAAGGAAAATAGATAATACATGCAAAACTCCAATCATAGAAATGCAAGAAACCTAGGTCATTTTAATGTCAACTACCCATGCTTCTCACAACCCCAAGTTGTGGGTGCTTAGCTTCTCATGGCTGAGGCAAAACATACAAGAATGCAAATAATAGACATAGTTGAGAGCTTTACAAATACTAATGAAGAAAATAAACTCCACAAATTGCAAACCCACAAGCTTGATTGATCAACAATGAGTATAAGGTAAAGTTTGCAATCCCGAAAATAGGTTTTCCAAGAGAGAACAATAAACTACTCTAAAAGAACTATGAAAAGCTTCAAAATGTAATTGTAGATTGTCTATTGATCGAACTCTCCACTCAAAAACCTAACTTAAGCTATATATAGTATTTACAAAAAAAACCCTAGAATTTATACAAACTAGACAGTTGGCAGCTGATAAGTTTCGCAGTTACAACTCGTACGATAACCTATGAGTCGTAGTCGGGGTCTCGTATAAGGTTCTTGGCATCTTGGAATGAATTGGTACGACCCTTAAGTACGAGTCGTTGCTTGAGCTATGACTCGTATGTTGGGCCCGTAGTCTTGGCCTTCAATTTTTGGTCCAACATCTTGGCTCTCTGATTCTTGCTATAAGTCTATTTATACGAGTCGTAATGTGTATTATGACTCGTAGGATGTCCTCGTAGGAGTGACCTTCACTTGGCAGATTTCTGATTTTGGTCTCTGATTCCTACTACGACACCACCCTACAACTCGTAACTTGTGCTACGACTCATAGGTTGGCTCGTAAGGCCTATACTTCAGCAAAATCTGTAAATTTTCTTCAAAATTATGCCATCCTAACTTTTCTACAAGATTAACACAAAAACACATCAAAACACTAAAAAGTCGCTTTAAAAACTCACAAAATCCCTTGTTTCAGGCATCAAATGTGTTGTATTTTTATAGCACATCAGCAACCTCAACTTCAAATTATTTCTTATCCTCAAGCGACGAATCAATCTACGCAGACAAGGAGAAATACATAGTAGTTATACCAATGGCATATACAACAGCTCCTCTGATCTAGGTATCCAACTGTTATTTTCACAATAGGGTTGCAAAGTTAATGAGCAAGCAAGAACATAATGAGAGATCTCGCAATCCAACTATAACAAGCTAAGGAGCATCTGCCATCTACAATCATTGATATAGTCATATGCTACTCAAACAGTGCAAATGTCCTCACTAGACAGAAGTACCTCATATTCACTCAAAAGCATTCAGAATTCAGGGATTGAGGAAGCATTCTCACTCTCATAATTGAAATTCAATGCATACTGACTAGCACCATAGGCTTTTCTCTATACTCATCTTCGATCTTGATGATAGAGTGGAGTAGGATCATTTTAGGACTATAGGCTTGTAACATAGGCTCAAGATGTTTTGGTGTGACATTTTAGGCAACTAGTGACTAAAGTTATCCTTGAATCATGCTTACCAACACTTTTTTCTTTCATAATCCAACCCTTTTTAATTAAGCACCCTTATTCTCTCGTTTCGAACTTTTCTCGAGTGCTTTCTTTCTCTTTTTTCAGTTGTGCCTTGATTTTAAACTCATTTTTGCTACTTTTTCTCAATGTAAGGCACTTTTCTTCTTTTTCTTCACTCGGTTCATGCTTTCTCATTTCTTTCTTGATTTCCTAACTACCCACCTTATTATTATTACTCTACCACAATAAGGGCCACCCTCAACTTAGGCTTTTAGCCTCAGGTGAAATACAAAATATCTATGCATCAAACCAGGACCACCAACTGCAGCCACCCTCAACTTAGGCCTTTGGCCTCAACCAAAGTTCACATTTTCAAGGATGGACCAGGGTCAACATCAAGGTATTTCATCAAACAAGGTTAAGATAGCAAAGTATCATAAAAGAATGAGTACATGATAAGCTCAAAAGTTTGGAACAAGGGATTCACTCACTCATCTGGTTGGTCATTTAGGCTAAAAGTGGGTTCACTCAAAGAACAAAGGCCTAAGATCCTTTTCATATCCACCAAATCACCAAACCAACTTTAGAGTAACAAGGCAAATTCTGGGTCCATACAAGATGCATGAATGCAGCAAAATAAGCTCACAATACACATGGCAATTGCATCCACAATCAAGTATAGAGTCACAGGTCATGTTTTGAATCTCAACTTACCTTCACAATATCCAAAAAACATTGGCAGATACTTAAAAATGTGTGAATGCATCAATAATCACAACCTCAAAAGTTTTTAAGGTACAAAGTTTTTCATCAAACCATTACAAACAAATCTAAAAATTATGTGTATGCCAATAGATAATACTACTATGAATTTACCCATTATCTATACTACCTAAACATGCCGATTCAACAGAAAAGTAAACATCCACAATGAAAAAGAAGCACGACAAGAAAACCTTGAGATCAAAAGTTAGGGGAAGTTGTGTATGAGGCTACTCAGACTTCACTTTAATCCATAACTTCCACCACCCCACCAAAATGTGACACTTTGTCCTCATAGTAAAAACAAAAATGAAAACAAAATATAGTAACATAGAAATGTATATACACATCCATTAAAAACTAAAAATTAAAATCCAAGATAGAAGTAAAAAAACTAACATCCAACATAGGAATATTTAAACACAACCAAAAACCAACATAATAAAAATATTGTCTGAAAAAAGAACAAAGAACAAAGTATCCAACATAAGAAAATGAGAACTGGGGTCAAAAGAAGCCAAACATCATAGTACATCAAGCACCAGTCTCAAGCTGATCTATAGGGTCTTGGGGCTGCCTCTCCTCTGTAGCCGTACCGAAAGTACCCACTTCAAGTGTGGTGTGTTGTGCTCTCTCACTCTCTGAATAGCTGCTAACAAAAGTGACTCCTACACCACCTGCTCGAGTATGGGCTCCTCCTCCTATCTTGGCCTCTTCGGGGTTAGCTTTGGATCAACGTGCTCGAGGGGCCTCTTCTCATGTGTGTCTGGACGGTCGGTGAGCCAATCAAACACCTCATCTCCTATCGGTGCTACCTCCATGGCTGGAATAGGGGCTGCCAACATCTGTAATGAGTCAACCTTGAACTTCGCCAACTCCTCAGTAACCGCACTCGCGTCGGCAGGCCTAGCTCCCTCAAGCCTCATATGAACTCTAGCCTCAAATGCATCAACCGAGGTGTCTACTACTCGGACTCTCTCATCAACTAAGTCTCGGGAAAATGCCTTCATCCTCTTCTCAGAGTACCGAACAGTCTGATCAATCAATGGCCGGACCCGTGCTGACAACTCACGCAACCTTCTCTCCACTACAGCCACCCTGCACAATAAATCCTAAAATGCAACAGCAGTGAAAAGAGGGCCAACCTGTAAGGCAACTGTTGCTAGTGTTAGAGTACTGGAGGATGGTGTAGACGCGATCTCAACCATTGGTGTGGGTTCTGCAGTAGCTAGAGTAGTGTCGGTAGTAGCTGAAGGTGAACCTGGAATCTGAGGCTCTACTGGGTATGTCTTTGGAATAGCTAGAAGAGTTGCTCATGGTAAGGCCACGAGATTCTCATCAGCCTTTATCAAGTTGGGATCTATAGTGCGTGTGGCCTCTACATGAGGGTCCTGGTGAGGATCGATAGGAACACCTGCAGCACTGCATAGACGATATATCAGAACTAGAAACGACAGTGAGGTGCTCGTTCGAGCTGCAACCTCATGAATCTGCTCTGAGCTAATTCGAGCCCAATCTATCGCATAGCCATCTAGAATGCTGGCCAACAGTACGACTCTTTCGAGGGTGATCACATTATCCACGAAGGTTGGCCTAATACGCCAACGGATAATGGACTACCAAAACTTGGTCCGGAATGAGAGGTGTACCTTAACTATAGGATCTACGTGGTTGGTGACCCAAGTCGGCTGGCACCCTCCTCATAGATTTTCCTGGCACTCTACTGCAGCAACACTGTCTTGGACGCAATAACTTTCCTAGTCATTGCTCTCCTCATTTTGTCAATTCAGCTATCATACTTTGCGGTAGATTGGAGCACTCTATAAGCATGCCCAAACTGGACTCGTCGGATCATTTCCTCTGAGAAATCAACTTACCTCCCCCAGATTGTCACTACTCTTAGCTTGAGCTGCTCAATTGGCCTTTTTTTGGGCAATCCCCGATGGAGTGTAACAAGATATGTTACATAGAACTCACGGATTATGTAAGGGGCATATTTGCCCAACTGTTATGTGGTCCACCATAGTCCGTGTTCATCCAACCCAGCATCCCATCCGGGTACTCAATCTAGGCCTGAGGCATTCAACCTGGACTCATCATGAAATTGGCGAACTGGCTTGCTTTGTCCTTAGGGTCCAACCCCTGGTCATATATTTCTTTTATTCTAGGACACACCATCTATGATCGGCTGGGGGTTGGTACTGGACCTCCTCCTGCTAGGTCTGGGAGGTGCTCTTAGACTCCGACTCTAAACCTGAGTGTAAGGGAGTCATCTATGGCAAGCTGCTATCTGACCCATCCATGTTGCCCTGTTGTTCCTCCTCTTCATACTAGAAGGAACTACTAACTTCCATGGACGTCTGTGCCCGAGTCTGGGGTCTATTGGCCTCAGGGTCTACCCTGACTCTGTGGACTTCCACAGAGCCTTTAGATTGCTCAATCTTGGAGGATTCATCCCGCAACCTCCGTTGGTGAGCTTTAATTGCCCGTTTGTCTTTTGGAGACATTTTATATGCAAACAACCCACAAAGCAACATATAAGTTCAAGATGTTTGATCTATTAAAACACATACCAATAAAAAACAAACAAAGAAAAATTAAAAGTAAATATTCACTGATGCAACTGTATGTTTGCGTATACGAGTGCAATTACGACTCGTAGGGTAACCTACGAGTCGTACTCTACCCTTGTAGAACCAGTATGCCTTAAAAAAACCTTTCTAATCTTAGATACGAGACACAATTATAACTCATAGGGAGACTTACGAGTCATAATGTAGGCTCGTAACCGTGATCAAAAACATTTTTCATAACTCAGATAAGCTTACGAGACCTTTACTACGAGTCATAGCAGGAACTATGAGTCGTATTTACGTCTCATATGAGAAACTTACAGAAACCACATATGATTGATGCTTTCTACAAGAGAACTATGACTTGTCGAAGAACCTACGAGTTGTAGAAGTGCTTCATAGCAGGAAATAGATGTCATCAGTGGTGCCTGCCATTTTCCCACAATAAGAACAAACCAAAAACAAATTCCAACATCCTTGGCACAAAATAACAGTGTCAACTCCTTGGCACATAAGCAATTACTTCAAGAACATCAGGAATTCATAACAGCCCTATTTCGTGAGAATTAGACACAGTTCAACAGAATATCAAGTACACTTACGGCAATATACATTCAAAACTCACTCTTGACATCTATAAACATTTCCTAGGGATGCAATTTCTATTCAAACTATTTCAGTCAAGTCCCAAAAGTTAAAACATCGGCGTTATACTCATATCTCCTAAATTTCAACTCTGAAAACCTTTACAGACTATGAGTGGAAAAATACAACCCATGAATCATAAGTTTCGCATTCATCATTACCCATTAAAGAATTTCAACACAATTTGGTTCACAACGCAACTCTTCAAGGCCTAAAAACCCTACATTACAATTGTAGTTCAACAAATCACTATATGGCATGATTTAACATGATTAAATAAATCACACATTAGTATACGGGACAAACTCACCACAAAAGAATTCAAAATTTAACCATGGAGCTTACCGATCTATCGGAGAAGTAAACAAAAGTGAAGAAAATCTAAAATCACGCCGAAATCCTAGAAATAGTACCTTCGCCGAAATCTTCGTGGGTAAATGATGTAGATCATCGAGATTTTGATTGGAAAAATGATGTAGGTGAAGAGGAGGGGTTTTCCATCACTTTTTAGGGTTTCTAATTTATAATAGGGGTCAAATGTTATTTTGAACCCTTATATAAGCAAACTAGGTTGTATTTTAAAAATTTGCAAATCGGGGCTATGAGACCCCGACTATGTGTTTTAGGTTGTCGTACGACTCATAGGTCCTGGTCTTGTAGCAGACCCAACACTTATAAAAGATTAGTAATCATACATGGGCATTACGAACCCCACTTACGACTCGTAGGGGACCCCACGAGTCGTAAGGTTGGCTCATAGTGTATGTGATAACTTCTGGTACTCACTGATTCTCTCCACGAAGCATGACTACGACTCATAGGCCTGATCGTAGAGATTGCTCCAAGTGCCATTTTTCAGATCTTTAGTACTTCAATTCTCACCTGCAAACCAAATCTCAAAACACAACAATTCCAAAATATTACAACTGCACCAATGTCTTCCAGTCATAAAAACAAACTCAAACCTTCTACCTAAGAATCTTAACAATAAAAAAAAACTAAAAATAAGCCAACAATTATCAAAAATGCTTGGGTTACCTCCCAAGAAATGACTTGTTTAACGTCATGGCTCAACTTTATCACCGGCATTCATCAACTATCATCGGGGTCTACACCTCACTCTTGCACTCATTTGGGTGTTTTATGGATTAGCGAATATCGAACACAACCTCTGCATCATTAACCCTAAATCGCAGTTGACCTGAATCCATATCTACTAGGGCTCTCCCAGTGGCCAGAAATGGTCTCATTGGGCACCTCAAAATCAACTTCACAGTCAATGATCACAAAATTTGCTAGAAGGATGAAGTTATCCACTTTAACAAACACATCCAAAAGGATTCTCTCTGGTTTTTAATGGTTCGATCTGCCATAAGCAACTTCATTCTTATTGGGGTAGGAGTATAAAGTCCAAGCATTTTGAATACTGCAAGAGGCATTAGATTGATGCTCGCTCCTAAGTCACACAAGGCTCTTGCAAACTCAACATCACCAATGGTACAAGGAATGGTAAATGCACCGGGGCCCTTTTATTTTTAGTAGTATATTTATATTAATCACACTATATTGTTGGAATTCTTGCAAGAACTCTTGGCTTAAAGTGTGTTTCTTGGTGACTAAGTCCTTCATATATTTGGTATACCCGGGCATTTTCTCCAAAGCTTCTAGGAGAGGAATGTTGATAGAGAACTGTTTCAACATAGAGAGAAAGTGTTTGAACTTATCCTCCTCTTCCTTTCTCTTGATCCTTTGAGGGAAAGGAGGAGGAGGTTTGGGAATTGATTTCAATTTGTCATGCTCCTTTATCTCTTCTTATTGCATCCCAACAATCTTTGGGTCTTCTCCCTCAAATAAGACTTCACCACTAAGACCCTTCTCATCAACTTCTTCCACAATTATGCCTTGCTCCCTTATCTCTTCTTATTGCATCCCAACAATCTTGGGGTCTTCTCCCTCAAATAAGACTTCACCACCAAGACCCTTCTCATCAACTTCATCCACAATTATCGGCATAAGGGGATCTACGGTCCTCTTGCTTCTCCTAGTGATCATCGCCATGTAATGTACTTTATTCTTTGGGTTTTGAACCGTATTGCTTGGTAGGGTACCCTTTTGATAATGATTCAACTGTGAAAAAACTTGTCTGAATTTTTGCTCTAATTGCTCTATTACCACGGAGTGAGACTCAATTTTCTGGTTAATATTTGAAATGACCTCTTTCATTTCCTTTTAAGTCTCATCCTGATGGTCTGCTCGCTTCAACAATTTTTCGAACATTTCTTCAATCCTGGTGTTGCTTGATCCGGCATCATGATTGTGTGGTGGCACATAAGGACCATTCTTGAAGCCCTCTCTTCTCCTCGATTCTTCATCTAGCACTCCTCCTCGATTCTGCATCTATCACTCTTTCTCATAGTATCTACCCTGATTGTCTCTATACATCCCATCACAGGTGAAGTTCCGACCTTGATTTCCATAACCTTACCTCCAATAGTCTAAATTGGACCCTTGAGGGTTGTTCCGGAAACTCGCCGTTTAGTTGCTTACAAAACATGCATCCTCATCAAAGAATAGATCATCATAGGTATGGAGCTTTGGAGGTTGGTGAGTGACCGCCTTAAGACTTGCTTGATTTTGGTTTAAAACCAAGTCCATACTTTTACAAAGTTGAGAAAGTTGTTTCATGATCTCTTTGTTCACCTTTGCTTGCTCACTATTGGTACTAACCGCACAAGAGGGTTTCATCACACTCCGCTCTCATTGACCCCATGCTCTGTTTATTTTGACCACATGCTCCATCCTTATGGCTATCAATGTGAAAGGTTGGTCTAAGAACATGCCTCCAATGATTGTATCGATGCAAGCTTGACTATTCTCATCAAGTGCCCAATAGAAAATCTCAACTAAGGCATCGTCCACAATCTTGTGATCAAGTACCATCCTCAAGTATTTAGTAAACCTCTCCCATGTTATGCTAATAGAATCACCCGACAATTGCTCAAAGTTGTTCATTTGGTCCTTGAGATTCAACTTATTAGATCTTGGGTAGTATCTTTCAAGGAATATTCTCGAAGCTCAGCCAATTTGTGATCCTACCTAGCGAAAGCTCAGATAACCATACAGCTGCATTGCCAATTAGTGACAGTGGAAACACTCTCAAACCCATAGCATCAAAAGAAAGGTTTTGTGTCCCCTTGACACTTTTTCAAACAAACACCACATTTTGAAGATGATGATAGGGATCCTCCAAAGGTAGCCCTGTGAATAGACTGCGGTTTTAGAGCATTTGGAGAAATCCACTCGATACCATGAACTTTGTATCTGCCATAGAGGAGGCAGTACTAGCACTGGTAACATCCATAGCTATCGGGTTTAATCGATATTGATTCCATCCATAAGCATTTTCATTGAAGTCCCTGAGCTGTGGCTTGTTACCCTTTTGTTGTGGATTCTCCGCTCTATCCATATCCTCATTCGTATGCATATCATCCTCAAGCTCAATATCCTCATTCACTTGAGCCATTCTTCTTAATAGTTGGTGGATCTCCAAATTGAGTGGAGCTAAGGGATTGCCTTGGCTCCTCGTGTTGGGAATACAACCTAGTATACCCTGCAAGTAAAATCAAACAACAAAAACAAACGTAAAGTACAAGAGACTCTAGAAAACAACACTAGAACTAATTAATAGTGAAATCAAATCAAAACCTAGTTGTATTTCCCGGCCCCGGCAGGCACCATAATTTCTAACTAATGTTCACGCTTCAATAAGAAAGTGGTCGTTGTCAGCAATTAACCTAGCCATGGTTAGGATCGAATCCACAGGGAATACAGGGGTAAATTACAAGATTTCACCACTAATCATTTCTAACACTTATGACTACAATGTCTAAATGGGGGGGGGGTTGTGATTCAAAAACAAAATAAAATAAGTACCAACTATAACGCAAGGAAATACTCAGTTTTGGGTACAATTTGGGAATTGAGTTCCCCATGGTTCATCGACTTGATTACCCTAGATAATATAGCTACAATTGGTGATTTTCATGCAGGATGGTAACTTAGGTTTTTCAAACCCTCTTGTGAAGGTGAAGGTGGAATTTCACCATGGCGCTTGGTTGGCCACCATGGCGTGCCAACTAACCGTTACCAGTAGTCCCAATCAACCTCCCCTTGGTCAGGTTTAGTTGATTAGATGAGTATACATCAATCGAATTATGTCATCTACTTCCCTTTTCCTATTCATCACTACCTTGGTCGGGATCATGATAGTAGGAAGGGTTCGATGTTGACCACCACCAAACAATAATAATCATGACAGGAAATAGATAATACTTACAAAAACCCAATCATAGAAATGCAAGAAACCTAGGTCATTTCAATGTCAATTACCCCTGGTTCCCACAACCCCAAGTTGTGGGTGATTAGCTACTCATGGCTAAGGCAAAACACACAAGAATGTAAATAATAGACATAGTTGAGAGCTTTCCTAATACCAATGAAGAAAATAGACTCCACAAATTGCAAACCCACAAGCTTGATTGATCAACAATGAGTACAAGGCAAAGTTTGCAATCTCCAAAATGGGTTTCCAAGAGGGAACAATAAGCTACTCTAAAAAACTAAGAAAAGCCTCAAATTATAATGGTAGATTGTCTACTGGCCAAGCTCTCCATTCAAAAACCTAATTTAAGCTATATATAGTATTTACAAAATAACCCTAGAATTTATGAAGAAAAGACAACTGGCAACTAATAAGTTTCGCAGTTACGACTCATAAATTGACCCATGAGTCATAGTGGGGGTCTCGTATCAAGTTCATGGCATCTTAGACTGAACTAGTACAACCCCTAGGTATGAGTCATTGCTTGAGCTATGACTCGTATGTTGGTCTCATAGTCTTGGTCTTCAGTTTTTGGTCCAACATGTTGGCTTTCTGATTCTTGATATGAGTTCCCCTATAGTAGTCGTGGTGTGTATTATGACTCATAGGATGTCCTCGTAGGAGTGACCTTCACTTGATAGATTTCTAATTTTGTTCTCTGATTCAGAGTATGATTCGTAACTTGAGCTACGACTCATAGGTTGGCTCGTAAGGTCTATTCTTCAGCGAAATCTCCAACTTTTCTTCAAAATTTTGCCAACCTAACTTTTCTGCAAGATTAACACAAAAACACATCAAAACACTAAAAAGTCTCTTTAAGAACTCATAAAATCCCTTGTTTCAGGCATCAAATGTGTTGTATTTTGACAACACATTATGGTACACCAGGCCCATCAATACTAACACATCAAAGCCAAAGGAAAATTTCAACATACCAGTAGCGACATTGGGCGTCTCATCCCCTTCTTGAGCCTCTTGATCAACATCACCACCTTCACGCTTGTCTTGACCATAAGGGAAGTCTGGAATTTTGTGGCCCGTGTCTCCACACCCAAAGTATGTATTCATGTCCCTCCTACATGTACCACCGTGTTTCCTCCCACATTTTAGGCATCTAGGATGAATTACCCCATCATTGCCTCCTTTACTCTTATTGCGTCTATGCGGGCAATCTATTATCTTGTGGCCCTCCTCTCTACAACCATAACAAGCATTCGTTTTGTTCAAGAATAGACAATCATGGCATCTATCACATTTTAGGCACCTATCATAAAGGACCACACTACCACTACCTTTGAGACTTTGGAACTTCCCTCAACCACGGGCCCTCTTGGCCTCCTTACCTCTCCTCTTATCTTTTGAAGTCTCGGAATCACTCGTTTGTTGATTGAAGTGAGTTGCCAATTTTGCCGCTGCTTTGGCCGACACCTAAAGAGCATTGCGAACTTCCACATTCGTCATATCACCATCCTAAGTAGCTTGAGACATATCCTATAATGTAATGACCAGGAATTAGCAATAAGCCCTAGGGGACCTAGTACTATCACACGACATAGATGATGAAGAAGTTAAATGTTTCCTAGAATGCCTCATAGCCTACTATTCATAGTAGTGGCACACTTCACAACCATGAAAAAGACTCTAATTGATGCGGTGTATTGGACTCCGAGGATCTAACAACCTGGTGTCTGATATCATCTTTATCATGACCTAAGCCTAGGCCCTAGACGTGACCGACAAATGAGAAATCCGAACAAATTTCCAAACAAGTCTCATAGCATATCATTACACATCCTTGGTCGCGGAAGCAATTAAAATGATGATAAAAGATAAGCATAAACAAGGGGGATTGGGACTAAAGGTAAATTTCCATATCATAAACACCAAGAAACGAGAGAGTCAAGGCTCATAGCATAGATACATAACATGTCCAAAAGCACCTCTAAAACTTAGGTACTTAGCAGGAGCCAAGACAAGCAACTGGGCTCACCCTCATATTAATGACAATAGGTAATCCAAACATACAAAATATAGTGTAAAAATAAGCTTGAGAGAAGACAGATATTGTCCTCGGACTTGAGGAGTCACCACAAGTTAACTTGAAAAATCCATCTAGCCACGAGGAGAATCAATAGGAGATTCGGTTCCTACATGGTAATATCATATAGGCATAGAGTATGCATTAGTATGTTTGAATGCACTAAGTATGTAGGATGCAATGCAACATGAGGTAGGCATCATGGGTAAAATGCATAATCATAAGCAATAGATAGCATACTAACAATATGGCATGTATGAATGATACTTGAAGTAAAATCATACGCATATTGAACATAATACGAGTGTAAGAACAACCATTATAGTGCAATAGAAGGCCTACAACCCCCTTGGATAGGCGCGTGAGTTACAAACCCCTTAGTGAAGCTGATGGAGTACAAACGCCCTAATAAGGTTGATGGAGTACAAAACCCCCAATAAGTTTGATGGGTAAAAACCTCCAATAAGGTTACCCGGGCCTACCACCGCTCGAGCTAGGCAATCGAGGTACCAACCCCTCAATAAGGCTATCTGGGCATACAACCCCCCGACCTAGGCTTGGTCATCCCCAACACTATAAAGATAATATCACTATATATATATACATACATATATATATATATATATATATATATATATATATATATATATAAATACACACATACTCCTTTCATCATCATATACATACATTGTTTCTCATCATCATATAGTTATTCAACTCATAAGACATGCATAAGACCTTCAATTCCTCAAAACACTATAACCGGATATTTTATCAAACACTTGGCGAGTGTGTAATGCTACTATAAAATCATGTAATTCAATAGTGAAATCATGAAATAAAACTTGAAGTAAAATAGCCCACCAATACTTGGTATTAACATCTTGTAAAATACAATGAAACCCCTCATCAAATCCCAAGAGAGATCACAGTTCCAAATCTTAAAACATGCATAATCATAATAGGTAAATCATCTCATGGTATAGACTTAAAAATGAGTAATCAGGCATTTTCAACCAAACTTCAATAAAATCCTAATATAGTATATGTTCATAATCTCTAATAATAATACCCATAACCAACACAACTTGGAAATATGTAATTTGCATAGAAATGGAAGATCGCGCTTCATAGATGAAAGGTACCCATGAATGAAACTCACATACCTTAAACCTTGAATTTTTCGAAATTGAGTTGTGAAAGACTTGATGTTTTGAAGTGGGTCTTGGAATCCAAAGTTTTCTCTTGAGTTTTCTTGAATTTGTATTGGGGTTTTGATGGAGGCTCTTGAGAGAATTTGAGAGTGTATTCTAATTGGGAGGAGTGAATTTGATCTTTAGGAATAAGGTTAGGTATTTAGGAGTTGTTAAGATAGCATAAGAATTCTCAAAATACCAATAGAAATGGATAAATTTATGGAATTCCATTAACGAGATGGGACTTGGCAAAACTTCGTATATACCCCTTCACATACAAGTTCTACGAAAACGGACATAACTTCTTCATTCGAACTCTAAATAAGGTAAAACCAAGTGCTTTGGAAAGCTAATTCAAAGAGACTTGATTTGGTAGGTTGTGGGTCACCCATTCATTTGTATACTAAGAGACATTCCCCTTTAAATTTGACCCTGCTATCGGTACTTGTGCAAAACTTGGCCAACAAAAATTCCTTTTTTGAACTGGCTTGATGTAGGGGACCCACGATGGTCTTAAATGACATAAATAAGATTGAATTATATTTGAATGAGAGCTTGAAGCTTGAATGAGTTTCTTGAGATCCGAAAGTGAGTTTAGGGCACTTAAATTGAGTGAAACATTTCTCTAAGTGTTTGAATGAGTATCAGAGAATGTCTTGTGTGATATGAGGGTGAAATATGTCTAGGTATTGGTATTTTCATGCATGGGAGAACCTACGGCCAAGATCCAAAAGTGTTGGACCGAACAAGAAAAACAACACACAAAAAGAACTGAGGCGTGCCCTAGGCGCATCGCGCGTTGGGCACGAAAAACTCATTGGAAAGTGAATTTTGGGAAAATGAAATTGCGATTTCTTTGCTCTAAAATCTAGGTTAAACCCATTACCCACTCCATTTGATCCCCTGAACAAAAATATGAAGTTAGATTTTGGATATCACACATGAATTTTGAGATATGCGGAAATTATGGTTCTGGGCACTTCCGAGGTACATTTTCGGGAACTTTTGGGGTCATTACAGCCCCCACCTATGATTTGTAGTGAGACCTACAACTCTTAGGTAGCCTCGTATAACTAACCTTCACTTTACAAATTCCTAATTTTTGAACACTGTTTCTGGCTACGAGGGCACACTATGACTCGTAGCTTGGGTTACGACTCGTAGAGTGGCTTGTATGTCCTAAACTTCATTAAAATCTATACTTTTCTCCCAAAATTATGTCAACCAATATTTTCTGCAAGAACAACACAAAAATACATACAAACCGTAAAAAATGGCATTAAAAACATGCAAAATCCTATGTTTTAGGCATCAAATGTGTTGTAATTTGACGGCACATCAACACCCTCAACTTAGAATTGTTGTTTGTCCTCAAGCGATGACTCGATTTAAGTAGATAACAAGAAATACATAGAAACTATCCTAATGGAGTATACATCACTCAATTCCAACTCAGGTGCCCAACTCTCATTTTTAAAACTTGATTAAATAGCCACGAAGCAAACCAAGACATAATGATGCATCTGACAATCGAACTATAACAAGCGAAGGTGTATCAACAATTCATAATCACCAAACAAGTCATATGCCAATCATGTTATGTAAATGCCCTCACAGAAAAGAAGTCCCTCCATTTAACTTAAAAAGCAATCAAAGATCAGGGACAGTGCAAGCATCCTCACTCTCGCAAATGAGATTCATGCATGATAACCAACACCACAGGCTTGCACATATACTCATACTCCGGATTGTTGACTAGTTGGATTAGGATCACTCTAGGACTTTTTACAAGCTTTTAACTTAGGCTCACAGGCCTTTGGTAAGGTACTTTGGGAAATTAGTGACTAAAAGTCATCCTTGAACCATATTTTTCAACACTTTTCCTTGACAACTCAGCTATTTTCATTTTGACCTGCCTCATTCTTCATTTTTATTCTTCTCTGAGTGCTTTCTTTTTCGTTTTTAGTTGTGCCTCATTTTTGAACTCATTTTGCTATTCTTCACATTTCAAGGAACCTTTTCTTCCTTTTTCTCTCACTCGACATATGATTTTCTCTTCTTTCTTTCTTCCCCTACTAATCACCTCACTTTTGTTACTTTACCACAATGTATGTCACCCTCAACTTAGGTCTTTAGCCTAAGGTGAAGTACACAATATTCATTCCCTGAACTAGGGCTACATTTGGTAGCCATCCTTAACTTAGGGTTTTTGCCTCAATCAAGGTTCATATGTTCAAGGATAGACCAGGGTTAATATCAAGGTTTTTCACTTAATAAGGTTAGGCTAGTCCAGTATAAGAAAGAAAAAGGACATGCAAGGTTCAAACATTTGGAACAAAGGGGTAAACTACTACATTTGGTAGGTCATTTTGGCAAAAGTGGACTAATTTAAAGAGGTATGGCCTAAGATCCTTTCCTAATCAACCAAGATCTTCGATCCAATCAAAGTAACAAGGCAAGTTCTGAGTCAGTATGCAATGCATGAATATGAAAAAAATTTGCTCACACACTCATGGCATAGCATACATAATCAATCATAGACTCATAGGTCATACTTCAAGCATCAACTAGCCTTTGCTTCATCAGAACAAACATTGCCAAACCAATCACATGCAAGGTTGCGATAGTAACCAATAATCCCAAAAATTTGGAGGGTACACATTTTTCAAAACATTCATAAAACCATTCAATATTATATACATGCCAAAAGTAATAATCACTATATATCTACAAATTATCTACAACACCTAAACATGTGGTTCAACAGAAAGTAAACTAATTCACAAGGAAAATGAAACATGGCAAGAAAACCTTGGGAACAAAAATAGGATAATTATGAACTAAAGGCTACTTAGACTTCACCTTAGTCTATAACTTCCCATACCCCACCAAAAAGTCGATACTTTGTCATCAAAGTAGATAACAAAAGTGAAAAGAAAAACAAGGGCCATACCTTCGGTTGCCTCCCAAGTAGCGCCTGATTTAGTGTCGCGGTATGATAAGGCAAGGGTTAACACTTATGTCTCCTCAAGGTCCCATTCTTCCACTTTCTTAATTTCCTCTATATCTCCCATGTAGAGCTTAACTCTTTGACCATTGACCTTGAAGATATTTCGATCTTGACTTTCTAACTCGCTGGCACCATGATCGAAGACCCGTTTTACTTGGAACGGACCCATCCACTTAGATCTGAGTTTCCCAGGAAACCACATCAATCTAGAGTTGTAAAGAAACACCATGTCCCCTGGTGCAAATTGGCGGTTCTCAATTTTGTGGTCATGCTGAACCTTCATCTTTTGTTTGTACAATGGAGAGCACTCATATGCTCTAGGTTTGTACTCATCAATCTCATTAATCTGCATTGACCTAGATGTTGCTGCTTTATTCCAATCTAGGTTCCGCTTCTTTAATGCCCACATCATTTTATGCTCAAGTTAAACTAGCAAGTGACAAGCCTTTCCAAATACCAATTGGTATGGGGACATACCTATTAGTGTTTTGAACGCAGTGCGGTAGGCCTACAATGTATCATCCAACTTTCGAGACCAATCAGTGCAATTCACATTCACAGTCTTGGACAAAATTTGCTTAATTTCTCTATTCAATACTTCTACTTGCCCACTTGTTTGGGGATGGTAAGGCGTCACTACATGATGCTTCACACCATATTTCTGAAGGAGAGCTTTGAAAAGCCTGTTACGAAAATGAGAACCTCCATCACTGATAATTGCTCGAGGTGTTCCAAACATGGAAAAGATGTTTCTTCGAAGAAAGTCGTGACACTCTTGCCCTTATTGTTTGACAAAGTTATGGCCTCCACCAATTTAGAGATATATTCAACAGCAACCAGGATATACTTATTCCCGTGAGAGCTAATAAAGGGACCTATGAAGTCAAGATCACCAAAATGGGATTAAGTGGAAGTACTTGCCTCCGCAATACTCCACCCTCTTTTTGACATCTGTCATAAGACTTAACATAATCACGAGCATCTTGATGTATAAAAGGCCAATAATATCTACACTGTATCACCTTATAAGTCGTACAAGCTCTACTATTATGGCCATCTACTAACGAGGAGTGACATGCTTCGAGAATGCTCATCATTTTCACTTCTGAGACACATCTATGGATGATCCAATCAGCACATATAAGAAATAGGTACAGCTCATCCCAAAAGAATTTCTTTACATCATACATGAACCTATGATTTTGATAGATATTCAGGTCGAGAGGTACAATATCGCTTACCAAGAAGTTAGCATAATCTGCAAACCAAGGTATAAGATTATGTGATAAAGCTGCCAACACTCTTTCATCAGAAAGGGAATCATCAATATCAAGACCATCATCAAACAACACTATAGCCTTATCCTCTAATCTGGAAAGGTGGTCGGCGACTTGATTCTCTTACCCTTCCCATCAATCATATAAAAGTTGAATTCTTGCAATAGAAGCATCCATCTGATCAATCTTGGTTTTGCATCCTTCTTGGCCATCAAATTCTTGAGTATTGCATGGTCCATGTGTACTATCACTTTGGCTCCCAACAAATATAATCGAAATTTCTCGAATGTGAAGACCAATGTAAGCGACTCTTGTTCTGTGACCATATAGTTTTTCTGGGCTGCATTTAATGCTCTGCTCGCAGAGTAGATAGGATGTAGGACTTTTCCTTGTGTTGTCTCAGAACCACACCTAATGCAACCCCACTAGCATCACACATTAGTTCAAAGGGCTTTGACCAATCCAGTGCCACAATAATAGGTGTTGAAGTCAACCTCCTCTTCAATTCTTCAAAAGCTTGCATACAAGTATCATCAAATAAAAAGTTAGCTTCTTTCTCCAATAGTTTGCACAAGGGATATGAAATCTTAGAGAAATCTTTTATGAAGCGTCGGTAGAATCCTGCATGGCCCAAGAAGCTCCTAACATGGTGGAGGAAGTTTCTCAATCACTACAATTTTTTATTTATCAACTCAATGCCTTTACCTAAAATTCTATGATCCATCATAATACCTTTTTTTACCATGAAACGACACTTCTCCCAATTTAACACCAGGTGACTTTTGACATATCTCTGCAAAACATCATGCAAATGTAACAGACAGTGTTCAAATGATTGACCAATCACACTAATATAATCCATGAATACCTCAATAGTACTCTCCACCATGTCCAAGAAAATAGATATCATGCATTGTCACGACTCAAGCTTAAGGCCTGATATGATACGGCGGATGGGGAACCCAAAGGGTACCCCAAGCAAGCCTCTTAACATATCATTACACATCCTTGATCATGAAAGCAATAAAATACAACAACAATAGAGTAAAATAGGGACAATGAGGCTAAGGGATAACTTCCATATCATAAACATCAAAAGTCAAGAGAGAGTTAAGGTTCATAACATTACACATGACATGTCCAATAGCACCTCTACTACATAGATAAGAGAGGGGGCCAAGACAAGCTATCGGGCTCACCCTCACTGTTAACATATACATAAAAGAAAGTCTTGAAATAACATATGAGATCATAAACATCATCCCCAAAAAAATGGACGACTCACCAAAGAGCTTGAAAGAGATCATACTAGCCACGTAGAGGAGGATGATCAAGTGGGGCTCTGGTTCCTACATGGTAATATTATGTAGGCATAAAGTATGCGTTAGTACATTTGAATGTACTAGGTATGTAGGATGTAATACTAGCAAGGGATAGGCAACATAAGCGAAATGCATAATTATAAGCAACGATAGGTATAACATCAATATGACATGTATGAACAATGATTAAGGTAAAACATGCTTGTAAATCATGATCAAGGAATGTAAGCTCAATATGGAATATATACTCAACCCCTTTTTACCAACTTTCAAGAAATGGGCTAAATGACCCCCACTTGCCTTATGGTATAACCTTTCTGGAGAGTGTTACTATACCCCTTACCATACGACATAGTCTTTTTGATAGGTAGTATAAGACGTCTTCTCCTTTACGATATAATCTTTTAGGTAGGAGCCTTGATTCATTCTACCTTATAGCATGAACTTTTCGATAGAATGTCCGCACCTTATGATATAATCTTTTCGGTGGAAACCATAGGTCTTTCTACCTTACGGCATGGCATTTTCGTAGGATGTCCATACCTTACGATATGATGATTTCCATAGGAACCATTAGTCATTCTACCTTACGGCATGGCCTTTTTGGTAGGATGTTCATACCTCACTATATGATCTTTTCGGTAGGAATCATTAGTCATTCTACCATACGGCATGACCTTTTCGGTAAGGATCATAGAACTAGCTCATCAAACCATTACATTTCAAGCATCAACGGATGGCCTTCTCCATTTTTTCATGAACACAACAAATTTGGAAACCCAACAATCTACTTGCAACACCATAGATACTGTTTCATGAAAATAAATCATATAAACATTCTTATCATCATCATAAAGTCATTCAACTCATATGCCATGCTTAAGATCTTCAACAACTCAAAAATCTATAACTAGATATTTTATCAAACACTTGGTGGGTGTGTATGACTAATATAAAACCATGCAATTCAAGAGTGTTATCATGCTAGAAAATTCAATGTAAAACCATCAATAGATATTTGGTAACACCCTCAAGCAACATACATCAAAACCCCTCATTAAATCTCACAATAGATCTTAGATTCATAATTCAAAACATGCTAAAACCATCACAATTTCATGAAATCCCAAACATAGTGTGCACTAAAATTCATCATAGATAAGACCCATGAGCAAATCAACTTTAAATCATACAATTGTAGGTAAAAGAGAGCTTGGGTATCATGGGTCAAAGGAACCCATGAAAGAAACCCACATACCTTGACTTTGGAGAATCCTGGAAGAAGACTAGAGATGGAGACTTGAAGCTTGAATGAGAACCTTAAGATCTGGAAGAGTTTTGAGACTTGAATTTAGGAGATGAAATATTAGCTAAATATTTGAGAGAGTATTAGAGAATGTCTTGGATGATATGAGGGTGAAATAAGTCTTAGTATAGGTACTTTCATATATGGGAAGGCTTGGACCCAAGACTCAAAAGCCTTTAATCGAAACACAAAATCTGAGCAAAATTAACATAGGGGCGCACCCTTGACGCGTCACGCTAGGGGCGCAATTGCCCACTATTTTTCGTAAACTTGAAAAATTGAAATTGTGAATCATTCTCTACAAAATCGGGGTTAGACTCATTTTCCACTCAATTTGACCCACTAAACAAGAATATGAAATCAGATTTTTGATATCAAACACCGATTTTGAGATATATGGAAATTATGATTCCAGACACTTTCAAGGTACATTATCGAACACTTTTTAGGTCGTTTCAATATCTCCCTCTTGGGAACATTCATCCCCGAATGTCAAAGAGATGTATATGAGAGCTGCAAATATAACAAGTTTAGCCCACATAAGGATGCAACAATGCACTTAAACTTTATTTCAAAAATTTCAATATAAGTGTAAAATCGTCATGAACTTATCAATTTAAAGATCAATTGTACCTTAAGACAAGAATTGGGCCTACCTCTTTTGCTACCTCTTGACCACCTTCCACTCAAGGACGGGTCTACTAGGGAGTTGGAATATAACTCCACGGGCACTACAATCAAAGGAGACACAACATGCATGCAAATAATCCACTCCAAGCATGATCTCAAACTCACCACATCCAATCCAACAAAATCACAAGGAAAGACCTAGACACAACATGACCACAGAACAATATTTACGAACCTTCTAGCAATAATAGACTCAACAAAGTGGTAAACAACAAGAGATTCACATAGCAACTCGAGACACACACAAGAAGTCCACAAGCAACAAAAGAATAATAAAGGGAATAGTGGCACCCGAACCCAACAATGCGCACACATCTAACTCAAGGAAACTTCAACGTACCAGTAGCAACATAGGCTTCCTCATCTACTTATTACCTCCAGAGCATAGAACCGATTATGTCTTGGAGCATCCCCTTGATCAACAAAACCATCTTTACCCTTGTTTTGAGAATATGGGCAATCTGGAATTTTGTGGCCCATTTCCCCCTACCTAAAGCATGCACTCATCTTCCTCCAACATGTACCAGCATGCTTCCTCCCACATTTTGGCATCTAGGATAATTCAACCCATCATCACCATGGGGCCTTGGGTTTGACACCTATTCTTACCCATTCGCTTAGAGCATCGTCGGACTCTAGACCTTGGGAGCCACCATCAAGTCGAGCCCTCTTGGCCTCATTACCCCTTCTTTTCCTCAACTTTTCCTTCTCCATTTGTTCGACATAAGTCATCAAATAGTACAATTACATGTCACTAATCAACATAGGGAACCGACATTCTTCACTTACCCAATCGGAAATGCCCATCACAAATTTATTCATTCTAGCCCTTGGGTCAGCAACCAAGTGAGGAGCATACTTAGAGACTTGGTTGAACTTGAGGGCATACTCCCACTCATCGACCCTTGATTCAAATTCATAAACTTCACCATCTTGTCCTCTCTAAGCTCAAGAGGGAAGAATCGATTAAGAAAAGCCACCTTAAACTCCTCCCACAGAACCACATTATTGTTTCCCCTCTCCTCCTTCCATTAAGTAAACCACATTTGTGCTACCCTTTGAGTTGATAAGCCGCCAAATCTGCCTTATCTTCCTTTCTAATACCTATGATGACCTATACTTTATAATTCTCATCAATAAGCTCTTGTGCGTCTTCATCCACCTTTGACCCATAGAACTCCGGTGGGTTCATCCTCATGAAGTCTCTTATTCTAGAGCCCGGGGTAGGAGCTTGAGGTTGTTGGGCCCCTTGATTAGCTTGGTTAGCCACAACTTGTGCAAGCAAAGTGAGAGCATCCGAAACTCTCCATAAGCAGGTCATCCCTCGGGAGCACGGGATCTTCATCCTCTTGTGTTAGGCATGATCAACTTGCATAGAAAAGAATAATTGTTAGGGGAAAAACTTACTTCAACTCTATAGCACGACTTATATCATAAAGAAGGGAAATATCTCACAGCCTCCTACTCAGAGTTGTGGTGCACAACACAATCATGAATAAGACTCTAATCGACGCAGTGTGTTAGACTCCGAGGATCTAATAACCTAGAGCTCTGATACCAAGTTTTTCACCAACAAAGCCTAGGGCCTAGACATGTCACGGCACATGGGGAACCCAAAGGGGACCCCAAGCAAGCCTTTTCACATATTATTATTACACATCCTTGGTTTCGAAAGCAATAAAATACAACAAAAATATAGTAAAATAGGAATAATGAAGCTAAGAGACAACTTCCATATCATAAACATCAAAAGTCAAGAGAAAGTCAAAGTTCATAACATTACACATGATATGTCCAACAATACCTCTACTACATAGATAAGAGGAGGGGTCAAGATAAGCTACCGAGCTCACCCTTATAGTCAACGTATACACAAAAGAAGATAGTCTTAAATAAAGTATGAGATCATAAACATCATCCCCGAGATGGAGGAATCACCAAAGAGTTTGAGAAGATCGTACTAGCCATATCGATAAGGATGATCAAGTGGGCTCTGGTTCCTACATGGTAACATCATGTAGGCATAGAATATGTGTTAGTACGTTTGAATGTACTAAGTATGTAGGATAGAATGCTAGAAAGGGATAGGCAACATAATATAAATGCATAATTATAAGCAAGGATAGGGGTAATATCAATATGACATGCATGATCAATGTTTAAAGTAAAACATGCTTATAAATCATGATCAAGGAATATAAGCTCAATATGGAATACATACTCAACCACTTTTAACCAACTTTCATGAAATGGGCTAAATGGCCCCAACTCGCCTTATGGTATAACCTTTTTGGAGAGTGTTATCAATACTCTATTGTATGACATAGTCTTTTTGATAGGTAGTATAAGATGTCTTCTACTTTATGATATAATATTTTGGGTAGGAGCCGTGATTTATTCTACCTTATGGAATGGCCTTTTCGATAGAATGTCCCCACCTTACGATATGATCTTTTCAGTGGAACTATTGGTCTTTCTACCTTACAGCATGGACTTTTTGGTAGGGTATCCATACCTTATGATATGATTTTTTTTGTGGGAACCATTAGCCATTCTACCTTATGGCATGACCTCTTTAGTAGGATGTCCATACCATACGGTATGATCTTTTCGGTAGGAATCATTAGTCATTCTACCTCACAGCATAATCTTTTCGGTAGGAAACATAGAACTAGCTCATCAATCCATTACATTTCAAGCATCAAGTGATGACCTTCTCTGTTTTTTCTAGAACACAATAAACGTGGAGACCCAATAATTTACTTACAACACCATAGATACTTTTCATGAAAATAACTCGTATAAACATTCTTATCATCATCATAAAGTAATTCAACTCATATGACATGCTTTAGACCTTCAACAACTCAAGAATCCATAGCTAGACATTTTATCAAACTCTTGGCGGATGTGTCGGGATAGTGTAAAACTATGCAATTCATGAGTGTTATTATGCTAGAAAATTCAATGTAAAATCATCAATAAATACTTGGTAATACCCTCAAGCAACATACATCAAATATCATAATAGATCTTAGATTCATAGCTCAAAATATGCTAAAACCATCATAATTTCATGAAACCCTAACATAGTGTGTAGTGAAATTTTTAATAGATAAGACCCATGAGTAAATCAACTTTAAATCATGCAATTTTAGGTAAAAGAGAGCTCAGGTATCATTGATGAAAGGAACCCATGAAAGAAATCCATATACCTTGACATTGGAGAATCCTTAAAGAAGAATGAAGATGGAGACTTGAAGCTTGAATGAGAACCTTAAGATTCGGATGAGTTTTGAGACTTGAATTTAGGAGATGAAATATTAACTAAGTGCTTGAGAGAGTATTTGGAAATTTCTTGGCTGATATAAGGGTATAATAAGGCTAAGTATGGGCATTTTTACCTATGGGAAGACTTGGGCCCAAGACCCAAAAGCCTTGGACCGGAACACAAAATCTAAGCAAAATAAACACAGGGGCGCGAATACCCACATGTTTTCGTAAACTTGGAAACTGAAATTGTGAATCGTTCACTCTATAATTGGGGTTAGACTCCCCTGAATAAGAATATGAAATTGGATTTTCGATATCACGCATGAATTTTGAAATATATGAAAATTACAATTCTGGGCACTTCCAAGGCACATTTTCAGGCACGTTTTGTGGTCGTTTTATGCAACCTTTGAAATATAGACAGAGAATTATACAATCCAAATGGCATTCTTTTAAATGCAAATGTGCCATAAGGGCACGTGAACGTGGTTTTCTCTTGGTCCTCTAGAGCAATGACAATTTGATTGTACCCCGAATATCCATCAACGAAGAAGTACCAACCATTTTCTGCAAGTCTATCAAGCATTTGATCCATGAATGTCATAGGAAAATGGTCTTTCTCTATGGATGTATTAAGTTTTTTGTAATCCATAAATACTCTCCATCTGGTGACTAGTTGCATGGGAATCAACTCATTTTTAACATTCGGCACTACTGTGATACCCCCTTTTTTTGGAATACACTGAATGGGGATGACCCATTCACTATTGGTAATAGGATAGATTACTCCTGTATCTAGCCACTTGATAATTTCTTTTCGAACCTCCTCTTGCATTGGAGGATTCAAGCATCTCGATGCTAGGCTTATAATCTTTGACTTGCAGAATTTTGTGAGTGCAAATTCCTGGAGGTGTACCAATTATATCTACGATGGTCCACCAATAGCCCTTTTGAATTGTTTGAGTATTGATACAAGGGCCTCTACTTGTTTCTCACTTAAGTCAGTTGCAATGATGACTGGCAGCGTATTGTTCTCTCCCAAGAATGCATACTTCAGGTATGATAAGAGTGCCTTCAACTCTAATACCAGTGGGGATTCTATGGAAGGTTTTATGGGTGGGGTTTCTCTATTTTTCAGATCTAGTTCCAACTTGGTCTGACGCCTAAGGCCAGCTGACACCCTAAGAGCATTCATAGTCTCCTCATAATCTGGATGCTATTACCATAAAAATTCATCAACACTGCTTCTAGAGCATCGACTCCTAGCCGTAGTTCGATCAGGACTTCTATGTCATCCTTATCAACAGTTTCAATCACCGAGATTACACAAAAATTGCAATCCTTCCTGTCTTTTTGGCAAGCCTAAAACACAATTGCGTCTTCACCAAATCTGAATATGAGTAGCCCTTTTTCCATGTCAACTAGCATGCGACTTGTAGCTCAGAATGGCCTTCCCAAAATGATAGGAACTGCAAAATCAATATCACAGTCAAGTATAACAAATTTTTGCAGGAAATATAAATTTATCTACTTTTATTATTACATCATAAAGTATTCCCACGAGTTTCTTAACTGTTTTGTTCACTATTAGCAACCGCATCTTTGTAGGAATAGGAGCACCCAAACCGAGCCTTTTAAAAGCGGTCAGAGGCATAAATTTATGCTAGCACCCAGACCATAGAGTGCTTTGGCAAATGAGAGCTCCCCGACCAAACATGGTATGATTAAAGCACCTGGGTCTTCACGCTTTTAGGCCAATGACTTTATGGTGATGGCACTGCAATGTTGGAATCTTTGGGAGAGATTATGGCTGGCTGTTTGCTTTTTCTTGAATAGATCTTTCATCCATCTTGCATAGCCCGGCATCCTCTCTAAAGCTTCAATCAAGGGAATGTTCACCGTCAATTTCTTGACCATTGCTGGAAAATGCTCAAACTTACCTTCCTCTTATTTCTTCTTAAGCCTTTGATGGAAGGGTAGAGAAGGACTTGGAAAAGTTTTATACCTCTTAGGTTGCTCTTTTATTTCATTCACGTTGGCTTCCTCACAAACACTCCTCTTTTGGCTTTCATCTTCAACCACTGACATTGGGGGATCTATGGTGCTTTTCCCACTTCTTATCATAACCGTCATGCAATGCCATCAATCTTTGAATTTTGTACCGTGTTGCTTGGCAAGGTACATTTTTGGCATTGGTTCAATTGAGAATAAACTTGACCAAATTGTTGCTCCAATTGTTTAATGGCCACTCAGTGAGACTTTGTCTTTTGGTTTATGCTTGAAATGTCCGATCTCATTACTTTCAAAGTCTCATCTTGATGGTTGGCTCTCTTTAACAACTTGTCAAACATTTCTTCAATCCTAGAGTTGCTAGATCCGACATTACGATTGTGGGGAGGCATACAGGGACCCTTTTTAATAACTATCTCTTAGCCCACATTCGGCCTCCGGTATTCTTTCACTTTAATAATAACTGCCATCATTATCTCGATACACACCCTCTCTATTATAGTTCTAACCTTGATTTTCATAATCTCACCTCCAATAGTCTGAGTTGGACCCTTGGGCATTGTTTTGGAAACCTACCGCTTGATTACTCACAAAGCAAGCATCTTCATCAAAGAAGGGCTCTTCATACATAGGGGCCTTAGGAGGTTGGTGAGTCACCACATAAATACTTGCTTAGTTTTGTTTCAATACCAAGTCCATGCTTGTGTAGAGTTGAGCAAGTTATTGCATAATCTCCTCATTAAACTTGGCTTGCTCATTGTTAGTGTTCACCGCACAACAAGTTTTAGTAGCACCTCTCTCTCTCTCTCTCTCTTTGCCCCCATGCATGGTTTGTTTTGACCATTTTCTCCATTCTTTCAGCAATTCGTGCAAAAGATTGATCTAGAAACATGCCACCCATAATAGTGTCTGTACATGCCTGACTATTTTCATCAAGAGCTCGGTAGAAGATTTCAAGTAAAGCTTCATCTACAATTTTATGATCAGGAACGATCGTCAAACACTTGGTGAACCTTTCCCAAGTTGTGCTTATCGAATCACACGGCAATTGCTCGAAATTGTTAATTTGATCTTTGAGCTTGAGATTTTTGGACCTTGGAAGATACCTCTCTAAAAAGGCTCTTTGTAGCTCGGCCAAACTAGTGATCGAACTTTGAGGAAGCTCGTACAACCATATTGCCGCATTTCCTGTGAGAGATAGAGGGAACACTCTTAAGCCAACCGCATTCATTAAAATATTTTGGTGTACATATCATACTCTTGCAAATAAATGCAACATTATGGAGATGGCTATGTGGATCCTCCGAAGGTAGCCCCGTAAACAAATCATGATTTTGAAGCATTTGTAGAAGGCCACTAGACACGGTGAACTTAGTGTCGGCCGGTAATGGTAGCAACACTATTGCTCCCATAACATCCATGGCCATAGGGTTCAACTTATGTTGATTCCACCTATATTCATTGTCGTTGAACTCCCTACGGTGTGGAATATATTCTCTTTGAGGTGGATTTTCATTTTCATCTCTACCCATATCTTCTTCATGTTGACCAATGGCTTCATCAATTGCGATATCCTCATTTTCTTGGGCCATTTTTTTTGCAATTCAATGGATCTCCAAATTGAGTGGAACTAAGGGATTGCCTTGGCTCCTTGTGCTGGGCATACAAACCTAGTATACCCTGCAAGCAAAACTAACCAACAAAAACAAAAACAAAAGTAAAATACAAGAAAATCTTGAAATTAATACTTGAACTAACTACTAGTGAAATTAAGCAAAGAACCTAGTTGTATTCCCCGACAACAGCGCCATAATATTTGATGGTCATGCTCTAAACAGTAATGCGATCGTTATCAAATATAAACCTAACCAGAGGTTAGGGTCGAATCCACAGGGAATACAGGTTGACCATGTTGACTCACTAACAATTATTTCAAGCATCATTCAACTATTTTCTCTAGAATGAGAGGGGTGGTCGCAATTTGAAATGAAAGAAAATAAAAAAAAAAAAACTATACTATTAATGCAAAGAGACAATCAAATTGAGGGACAACTTGGGGATTGTGTTCCCCATGATTCGTTAACTCAAATATCCTAGATAACATAACTCTAATTGAGACATTTCAAGCAAGACGGTAACTTAGGTTCTTCCAGCCCTCTTGTGAAGGTGAAGGTCGAATTTCACCATGGCGCTTGGTCAGCAACCATGGTGTGCCAACCAACCGTTATCCACTGTCCCAGTCAACTACCCCTTGGTCAAGTTTGGTTGATTAGACGAGAACACATCAATCGAATCCTATCATCTACTTCTCTTTTCCTATTCGTCATTACCTAGGTCGGGATCATGATAGTAAGCGGGTTTTGATGTTGGCCACCACCAAAAAAACATTCAAAATGAAAGGAAATAGATAATACATGCAAATACCCAAACAAAGAAATGCAGAAAATCTGGGTTTTTTCAAGTCAACTCATCATGGTTCCCACAACCCTAAGTTGTGGATGATTAGCCACTCATGGCTAGGGCAAAACCACAAACAATGAGTATAATAAACATGGTTTAGAGATTACTCAAGAATAATGAAGAACAAAACCACCTTGAAATTGAAACTACAAGCTTGCAGCAATAGAGTTTGAGTACAAGTGATTTCAGATCTCCTATAATGGGTCCTTAAATTAAAATCCTAAAATCTACCTTAAATCCTAAAGAAAAATGTTCTCGAAGAATATTTCAAAGTTATAGAATCTGTAAAAGTGTCTAGTCTCCTTTCAAAAACCTTATCATTAACTATTTATACTATTTACAAAAAGACCCTAAAAAAATAGAAAATATAGCTGGCAGCAGATATGGTTCACAGGTACAACTCGTAGGGTGACCTATGAGTTGTAGTCGGTCTTTCATATTCAGAACTTGGTATTTTGGACTTGACTGTTACGATCAATTGTTATGAGTTGTCGTCTGCTCTACGACTAGTAGTGTCTTCTTATAGTCTTTAGTTGCAGTTCTTGGTCCAAATTTTGGCAACACTATTCCTGGCTATGAGGCCCCCTCCTACGAGTCGTAGTGATACCTACGACTCATAGGTTAGCCTCATATAGCTGACCTTCACTTTGCAAATTCCTAATTTTTGAACACTATTTCTCACTATGAAGGCACACTATAACTCGTAGCTTGGGCTATGACTCGTAGGGTGGCTTTATGTCCTGAACTTCATCAAAATCTTCAATTTTCTCCTAAAATCATACTAATCTGTATTTTCTTCAAGAACAACACAAAAACGCATATAAACTATAAAATGTTACATTAAGAACATATAAAATCCTATGTTTTAGGCATCAAATGTGTTGTAATTTGACAGCACATCAAGGCCCTAGGCTTAGGTTGTGACATGCGAGTTTGGTAAGTCATATGCATTGCATATCCGCATACTTAGTGCATTCGAATGTACTAACGCATACTTTTGTCTATATGATCTCACCATGTAGGGATCGATGACTACGTTCATCTATCATATGAGATATAGCTTAGATCTTAAATTTTGCTTGTTGTGGTGAGTCCTATCTTTCAAGGACAAATCACCTTTCCTCTACCTATGGTGTTTTATTTATGTATTTACTTTGAGGGTGAGCTCGGGTTATGTCTTGGTCCCCGTCCTATCTTATGTTTAGAGATATCATTGGACATTTTGTAAACTCCTTTATTTTATATGCTAAGTGTTGTTATTGGATGTTATGTCGTGGCTTAGCTACCTATTGGTTATCATTATGTGATTTCGTTATGAGCTTCATGATATGACTATATGATATGATATGAAAGATCCTATGTCCTGGATTGCCTCCATAGAGTGAGTCATACTTATCTGCCCCTAGTATTTATGTGTTACTTGTTTTGTGAATTCATGTTCATCCCATTCCCTATGTCATCCTCATAGCGTGAGTCCTATTCTCGCGTCCCTTAGAAATTATACATTTACTTTTCAATTACACTTCAAAACCGATGATGCGAATATGGATACTTTGAGACTTGTTTGGGGACTTTGGGGTTCACATTCACCATGTTACTCCTACGCCTTAGGTCCAAGCCGTAACATAAACTGAATTTACATCCTTTTGCTCAATAGGTAGTCCAAGATCATTCAACTCAATATGTAAAATGACATCATCTTTTTCCCATCCCGAGTGCATCATAGTGGGACCCCTAAATTGCTTAGATTAGTCAATGTCCTCACTAGAATTTAAAATAATTAAAGATAAAAAAATAGAAAATTTTATTATTTATACGAATAAGTTATTTATTACGTTGAAATACAGAAAAGGAAAAGATATCTAGATTTAAAATACCTGAAAGATTGTCTTTATTATTGGAATCATTTTTTGAAGTGTCACTATATTTGACTTGCCTTTCATTTTGTAACAAATTTTGAGTTGGTTGAGGCATTGACACACTTTCCTTTTCTTGTTCTTGTTGCTCCCATGAATTAGATAAAAGCTGGTCTTGAGTAGAACTTTTCTATCTTTTTCTTGTCATTTCAATAAAATTTCTCAAAAACTAGGATTTCTGTTAAATTGAAAAATATTTTCTACTATCCAAATGTATAAAGTAACATCTAACTATCAGGTCAAATAATATGACATATAAGCATATGAATAATAAGATGCAAAAGCATACGAGATTTTAACAATTGAATGACATAGTAAAAAGTATCAAATTTGTTATTGTTCAATAATCATCTAATTAAAGTAGTAATAGTAACATAATAATAATAACTAGAGCTAAGATGTATCGCCACCTTCATCAAATGCTTATGTGCTTTCCAAAGTTTGTTGGTCGATCTCTATTCTTGGTACTCCTGTTTTAACCCATTCAATATCGTTTTCACTTTTATAGTATCATCCAACTGTTGGTTGGGTCACATTCCATATGGCTTTCCTTACACTCAGTTTTTAGTGTATTTTCACCTAAATCATAAAAATTTGTAACTTAAATTTAACAGCAATTTGTCACTTACATTTATTTTGATGTTTGACATAAAAAACACTTGTTGGGCTTTAAAAGCAAAGATAAAAAGATCATTTGATAAATGATGTCTTGGGTGGAGTAGATAATAAAAAGTCATAAGAGTAAATTTATAATCATCTTTGTCAATAAGCTTTGTATTGTTGTTAACCCATTTATAGCTAAATAATACGAACTTGAAATTTTTTGGTGTAATATAACATAATTATGTCTGTAATAATTTCATAAAATCGGTCAAAATGAAATTTTTATCTCTTATACTTGCATAGCTTTGAGTGGTAGCTTCTGCTATAATACCACTATTTTGAGTTTTTCTCTTGACGTCATAAGATTTTATTAAGTATCTAACTCGATTACATATATTTCTGACAATCTTTTTTTCTTGTTTTGATAGGGCAATAGCTAAATGTTGAATATCTTCACATACTTGCTCACAAGGCAAATGCATTTTCTCAACCTACTAGTTAAAATTAAAGATATAGTTTGAAAGTTCTCATTATAGCAATAGTGATACAAATATTAAAATATTTTAGTTGGTTCAGAGATACATGATTTCTAAGCCATATTTGAAATCTTTCATCGTAAATCCGATCCACATCATGTCTTGATATACAAGGATTTTCCTTTTTTATTTTCTTTATATGTTCTCTGTAGAAGTAAAAAACATATTGACTTAATAAAAGAAATTGTAGATATTATTACTTAATAATTAATTATTATTCATGTACAATGATTTAGTACTTACTCACGATATGAAGTTATGGAGGGCAAATTAAATAAAATAAGTTTGTGTGCTTGATCATGTGTAATATCATCAAGAGTAAATCATTTCTTTTTAGTTGATCAACAACCCTCTAGATTTGCAGTTTTATTAGACAAAGTATTATTTCTTAATGTCCGATTAGACTTTACTCCACATCATCTAAGTATCTTGAGCAGAATGTCATACACTCATTCAATCACTATCCGTCTGCAATTGAACCTTCTAGGTGACTTCTACTTCTTACATATTTTTTAAGACTAAGCAAGAACCTAAAAGGGAAAACTTCAAAAAGTTTAATACAATTTTTTATAATTAAAATAAAAATACTAAAATTCTATCTTACCATTGGTGACATTGAATGATACTCTGAAGGCTCACCTAACATTACTTCTTCGACTAAAAGAAATGACTAGATGCTCCGTGATATAAAAAATAGATGGAGAAAATATTCTCTCCAAATGACAAAGAGCTATTGCCACTCGATCTTGGAGATTTTCTAATTCATCGATCTTCATAACTATTGAAAAAATATCTCTACAAAATTGCTTAATTCAATTAATAGAATAAGAACATTAACTGGCAGGAGATTCTTCAAGACAATAGGAATGAGTAGTTGCATTAGAATATTACAGTCAAGACTCTTCAATCCATGCAAAGTGTGGTTCTTAAAATCAACATAATTTGAGATATTTGAAGCATAACCATCTGAAATTTTCACCTCTTTTAAAACCGATAAGAGCATATCTTTTTGTGTGTTGCTTAATGTGAAACATACAGTTGGTAGATAATATTTTTCATTATATTTTTTCTTATGATACAAAGATTTTTAGATCCCTATCTCATGTAAATTCAAACGAGATTTAAAATTATCTTTTTCTTTACCATCAATATTCAATAATATCCAAAATATGTTGTCAAATATGTTCTTCTCAATATGCATTCTATCAAGATTCTGAAGAATTATATTGTCTTTCCAATATTTCAACTTAAGAAATATATATTTTTTATTTCATATATTTTGCCACACATGATCAACATCATCAATATCCCCCATTTCCTCTTACGAGGTTTGGCTAATGAATCTTTTTCAAATTTATTTATAGTATTTTTTATTTGCTTAAAGATCTCAACTCCTAGCATTCATTTAGGTGCTAACTCCAATTCTGTAAGGCCAGCGACTATAACTGTCTTTTTAAAACTTATATCATAAGATAACAATCGCCTATGAGACATGAAACAATAATTTTTTTCATTTCCAATATTTTAAATTTTGGTAAGACAATATGGACAAGGATATCTTATTTTCATGTCATATCCTGATAAGTTACCTAGTGCTGAAAATCATCATTATCCAAAGCAATGCACACATTATAAACATGTGATTGTTTGATGCATCATAAGTGGCAATATCAATCTATAATTCTTTTAACTTATCAACAAAGGGTCATAGATAGATATGAATATCATTACCTGGTGCATGAGGGCCACTAATAATCATTGATAATGTTATATATGATTTTTTTATAGACAATCATGGTGGCAAGTTATAAGTAATCAAGATGACCGACCATGTGCTATATGAGATAGACATAGATCTGAATGGGCTAAAGCCATCAGAAGTCAATCCATGTCTAACATTTCAAGGACCTTGAGTGAAATCTACATGTGTTTTATTAAATTTTCTCCAAGCTATACTGTCAGCAGGATGTTACATTGTCCATCTTTTGTATGACCTTCAACATGTCATATCATTTGGGTTGATGTTTTAGTCGACATTAATAGCATTTGAAGCTATGGTATCAATGAAAAGTATCTAAACATTTTTGCTAGAATTTTTGAAGTTTCTGAATTGTTATTAATTGTATCACCTTTAAAATGTTTGTATCTTGGAGCTCTACAAATCTTACAGTTTGTTCGATCTTCCGTCTCATTCCAATAAATCATACAATCATTTGGCCATGTATATATATATTTTTTTTTGTATTCAAGTCCTAAACCTTTAATGATTTTTATTTTTATTTTTTTGCATCATTAAAGGACTTAGGTAATGTTTCTCCTTCGGGAAACACACCTTTTAACAACTTTAGCAACATGAAAAATGAATTGTTACTTCACTGATTGAGACACTTTAAATGTAAAAGACAAACAAGAAACAAAAGTAAAGAATACTTGCTTTCAGGGTATACTCACGTTCAACTTCTTTCAATAATTTTAAAAACTCTTCAGTCTTCTTATCGAACTCCTTATTATGTTGTATTAAACTATCAAAACCATTAGCACTTTTGTTCACATTAACAAAGCTTGATGTCGGAGGAATTCCAAATACTCCATGTAACATGTCTTGCATTTCATTACCTTTATCTAACTGATCCACGCATATTGATGAAAATTTCTCACCATGAAAATCCAACTACTAGTGTAACTAGTTAGAAATCTATCAACCACAATATCAGTCTCACCATAAAAAATTCACATATTGATGCGCATCATAATTTTTCTTCTTTTCAATCACTTCCTTTGATATCGTTGCATATAATATATTGTGAAATATTATCATTTGCTACTCCAATACTATGTTGTTTGTTATAGTAAGTGAAAATGACTAGATGATATAAAATTTTGTTACAATGGAGAAATATATCATTGAAAAACTTGCAATGTAATTAATGTGAATGAATAAAGGAATAACAAAAATTATATATATAAAAAAAAGTAACAAAGAACTTACCTGAAAGCTAATATGAGTGTAATTATAAAAAATATATTGCACAGATGTTAACAATACATCAAATATGATGATAAATTGATATGCAATATAAATAATCTCGCAAAAAACATAAGGTAATGAGTATAATTATAAAAAAATATATTGCACAGATATTAACAATACATCAAATATTATGATAAATTGATATGCAATATAAATAGTCTCGCAAAAAACATTCTCCTATATAATGTATAATCAGCCAACCTAAAAATTATGAAATGACAATAGATTGTTCGATACTATAAAGCAATAAGGCCATGTCAACAAATTAATGATAGACTATAATTTTATACGGCCATGAGTTTAAAATTAAAAACCAAAACTAATCAACAATGTGAATCATACCAAACAAAATAGTCTTTAAAAATATGAAAAATGAACTTTCAACTTGAGAAGACAACTTGTTACTACAAAGAGCCCTTATAAGAGTAGTCATTTGATAGTCTTACTTGCACTGAATCATCATATTTTTGATTCCTCAAAATAATTTTCTATTAGCGAAAATGAAGTGCTTGATCAATGCTGCGGCCACCTGCATATATAGCTAGGTTTAAGATGAAATCTAGCAGATATTATGGGTCTAACAAAATATGTTCTTGAAGAAAATGAATCTATTTTGAGTCAATAGAAAAAATCATAATGGAAACTTCTTTCACCAAAGGAGTAAAAGAAGTCATTCATTCATATA